>JAUMJL010001593.1:0-46199 GCA_033558185.1 Dromococcyx pavoninus | reverse complement strand
GCCCGTCGCCGCCGCACAGCGCGCCCACTGGCTGCACCCTCTGTCACTCGGGAAACAGAACATCCCCTTCAGAGGCCACACCCTCCGCAGCTACGCAGCGCTCCCATTGGCTTCCGCCGCTGTCACTCGGTAAACGGACTCTCCGCCTCCATCCCACTGAGAGCGCCGCACCTTGCGGCCACGCCCCCTCCATCTGGCCCTCCCCCCGCCCAGCTCTTCCCTATTTCCTCTCCTTCCTTCTCTTTTCTTCTCTTTGCTCCTCTTCTCCTTCTCCTCTCCCTCCTTCCTCCTCCTCCTTTCCTTCCTTCTTTCCTTCTTCCCCTCTTCCCCTCCTTTTCTTTTTCCTCTGCTCCCCTCTCTCTGTCGTCCCCTGTCCTCTCCTCCCTTCTCTCCTCCCATCTCTCTACACCTCTCGTAACCTCCCCACTCTCTTCTGCCCTCTCTCCTCCCCGTCCCTCCCTCTCCCAGTACGAGCTCCGGTCGGGTTCAGCAACCGCTGAGCTGCTCCACCGGCTCTGCTCTACGCGCCCGCAGTCGCTGCTCCGCCACATCGGGGAACGGGACAGTTGTGCGGGCAGGGATGCGGAAAGCGGGCAGGGATGTAGAATGCGGGCAGGAATGCTGGCAGGGTGCAGACTTCGAGCAGAACACGGGCTGCGGCAATTCCAGGCTGGCGGGGGAGCAGGACGGGCGCTCCCCTGCCCTCACCGGGCTCTCCCTGCCCTCATCGGACTCTCCCTGCCCTTACCGGGCTCTCTCCGCCACCCGCCGCTTTCCTCGCCCCATCCTGTCCGCCGCCACCACAGGGTCCTCCCGCTGTCAAGCTGCGGGTTCACGGGTACCTCCGCACCTCAACCCCGTGACGGCGCCTTTAGCAACGGCCGGGTCCACTCTGCCACCCCCCCCGGCCCGTGCTGCCCCGCGGCCCCCGGCTCGGGAGAGAACATCTTGGGCTCGGGGGGGGAGCGGCCCCGAGGGGGACCCCGCTGGCTTCTCCTGCCTAGGGACCTCCTCCGTAATTTAGGGCCTTATGTAGCGGAGCGCTCTGGGAGTTTGGGCAGGGAGGGTGGCTGAGCCCGGGGCGCAGAGGGCGATGGGGTGAAGGACTCGGGCAGGGATGCGGGCAGGGATGTGGGGTGCAGACAGGGATGCGGGCAGGGTGCAGGCAAGGTGTAGGGTGTGGGAAGACAGTGGAGCAGAGGTAGGTTTGCCGGTTGCAGGCAGGAACGTGAGCAGGGTGCAGGGGTGTGTGCAGGCTGCGAGGTGCAGGCAGGAACGCTGGCAGGTTGCAGGATGCATGCAGGGATGCAAGGTGCAGGTAGGGATGCAGGATGCGGGTAGGGATGTAGTTAGGGATGCGGCCAGCTATGTGGACAGTGATGCAGGCAGAAGTGCGGGCAGAGATGAGGGCAGGGATGCGGGCAGGGATGCGGAGTGCAGAGTGTGGTGTAGGCATGGATACGGGCAGAGTGCGGGATGCAGGCAGGGCCGGCAGAGGGCCCAGCAGCCCCGCGCAGAGCTGCAGCTGCTCCCCAGCCCTGGCCGTCTGTCCGAGCTCCGTCCCGCTCGGGGCGGGGGCGCCGGGCGCCTGTCCGCATCCCAGCGTAGGGAGACGCGAGGTTTGCTCGGGGCAGCTCTGCGGGGTCGGCACCCACCTGCTGTTCCTGCCCACAGCCGAACCTGCGCAGGGGGAGCAGCAGCGCTGAGCCCACTGGACGCACCGTGGGGTGGGAACGGGGCAACGGGGCTGCGGAAGGGGCTGAAGCCCAGGGCTTCTGCGAGCGGCTCAGGGACCTGGGACTGTTTAGCCTGCAGGAGGCTGAGGGAAGACCTCATCCCTCGCTCTCTGCAGGTGGGGTGGGTGCTCTTCTCCCAAGGAACAAGTGACAGGATAAGGTGAAATGGCCTCAAGTTGCTCCAGGGGAGCTTTAGATTGGAGACTGGGAAAAATTTATTTCCTGACAGAATGGTGAAGCACTGGAGGAGGCTGCCCAGGGCAGCGGTGGAGTCTCCATCCCTGGAGGGGTTCAAAGAGGTGGCACTTTGCGACATGGTTTGGCAGGCGCAGTGGGCTTGGGCTGATGGTTGGACTGGAGGAGCTGAGAGGTCTTTTCCAGCCACAATGATCCTGTGACTCTAAGACTCCCACGATCTCTAAACCATCAATAATTTCAGGTCACCAAACTGAGCAATCTTTCTTCTTGGAGCTGGGGCTCATGTTGTTCCTTACATTAAATGTTGTTCTGCTTTGGTTTTGGTTTCTTTGTTTGTTTGTTTCCTCACAGATATATGGCAAAAAAAATCACCTTTTTTTCCTAAAGGAAAAGGCAGCAATTGCTGATGTGCGAGAGGCTGTGTCCTAACTCCTGGTGTGTCCATGCAGCGCGGTTCTGCAGCGGTGACATTCCTCACTCCCTGTCATTTATGCAGCTCATGGTTAACTTCACGACTTAATTCCTGGTTGTGCCTTTCAGCTTCTTGCTCAGGGCATTGACGTGTCATGACTCAAATTATGGCATTTGATGCGTGTAAATCCAGAATCTTGTTCCTGGCCATTGACATTACTCGTGTCCCATCCCCGATCCAGCACGGAACACCGAACCTTTCAGAATTTGGGCTCATTAAGTGTGCATTACCCACAGTCTCCACCTTTGGAGCAGCTTCAGCCTGAAAGCAATGCTGTTCACATAGCTGGTTGCTGAAGCAGCATGTTTCAAATGAGTGGGGTAACAAATTATTTCAGTGATGAATTCATTTGGGGGCCGGAGGAATGATTTGTAATTTTAGACAGATACTGAATTTTAGGCATATAAAGCATAATATGCTTCACCTATCATCAAAACATCTTTGCTTTACATGGGGTGTAGGATGGTGTCCAGTTGGCACGGCGCTCTACCAAAGAGATGGTCACCAATAAGATGTTCCCCCCACCGCTCTATCACCGAGAGGGGCCAGGTTAGTTCAGCAGCTGCCATCACCGCTCTGGGCATGGAGCCCTACAAAAGCTGCTACTGCTTTCACTCCCTGCCCACAAACAGGGCCTTGGCCTGTGGGCCCAGAGCTCGGGGCTCCCAAACCAGTGGTGCGAGTCTTGGCAGTGTGTGTTTGCTGATGCTTTCACATCTCTTGCTCGCTAATCTTGGCTGTTCTTCGCCTTAGGTATCACCCCACTAAATCTGATTCGGTTTGTCAACATCGCTGCCTTATGACTCGTGCGTGTTCAGTCGGCCAACCTGCTTCTTACAGTCCCTCTCTGGCAACTGGGATCCCATGTTACAGCAGAAGCATTGGGTAAAATGACTCTAATTTCACTGTGAATAGCTCTGAGGCTGCAGCTTGCTTGTTCTTTCATCGAATCATCGAGGTTAGAAAAGCCTACTCAGCTCTTCCAGTCCAAACATCAGCCCAACCCCACCATGTCTTCTAAATCATGGCCCAAAATGCCACTTCTACATGCTTTTTTGACCCCTCTAGGAATGGAGATTCTACCACTGCCCTGGGCAGCCTCTGCCAGGGCTTCACCACTCTGTCAGGAATGAAATTTTTCCTGATGTCCAATCTTTCCCATTGCCCCAGTTCTGCCAGGTCACGCATTAGAATGCAGTGCCCATGGTTAAGGTACGTTTATAACCCTGGTTCACACTGGCTGCGTTTTTCATTCCCTATAATTTACATCGCTGAAGGTTCTGTTCATGGCTTGGCTGTGCTATCCCTTTGGGTTTCCTGCTCTGAGCACAGCTCTGCCAGCAGCTCGGCTAAGCCTGTCTTCACGGTGCGCCTTGGCCGGTGGACTGTGTTCCACCCAGGCCTGCTAGGCTGGTTAACCTCACACACGTGGGAACACAGCATGGAACAGCATGTCCTGGGAGCAGAGGTGACTCCTTTGAGGGTCTCACAGCTTGTCTCTGCTTCCCGCCAAGAAATGGTGTGAAGGGTGTGTTTCACCTCCCCAAAACAAACCAGCACTAGTTGGGCTCAGGCTCCAAGGAGGTAAATGCCTGCAGGCAGCTGGGCCAGGAACCCCTCTAGGAACTCCTCAAGGAGCACTGGAGACTTATATGGAGCCTCATGTGTGTCTTTGGCTATGAGTCAAGCACTTTTGTCCCATAAATAATATAGAGTGGTTTGGGTTGGAAGGAGTCTCCGAGCCCATTCAGTTCCAGCCCACTGCAATGAGTTGGGACACCTCCCACTGGATCAGATTGCTCAAAACCCCATCCAGCCTGGCCTTGAACACACCCAGGGATGGAGAACTGTGGCAGCCTCAGTGAGCCTTCTCTGAGCTCTTTCTGCCAGGTAGTGTGGCTGCATGCTGATGGTCTTTCCTTGGCAGGGATGCCTCTTGGGTGCTTCTCAAGCAAGGAGATCCTTTACCAACGACAGCTCGCTGGTGAATCCCATCAGAATTCTCTGTGGTTGGCAGCTGGGTGCATTCCAGGCAGCTCTCTTCTTTTAAAGAATGAGTTGTTTAGCCAAAATAAGTAACATTTTGAATAGAATAAATCATTTAGTTATGATATTGTGTGATTTAACCTGGTGTTTGTTCAGCTTCCTTCGGAGGCACATCCAGGCTGGCTCTGCAGCACTGGGCCACAGGCTGGGAATTCCTGGTTAAAAGCTTGCACAGCGCCCACAACCTGTCCTGTCCAATCAGGGCCTGCAGAGACAAAGAATCTCAGGAATACTGAGGTTTCAAGGATGCAGACCATCAGCACCAGTAGCACCAAGAGAAAGTGACAGCCTGTGTAGAAGATAGGGAAGGAACCCAGTGAGGAAGAAGATCTCAGGCTCAAACATTGGTGCTGGGTCAAGCAATCATGAGGGGCAAGGAAACACACTGTAGGATGCAATTGCCAGGGGTTTCTTGGCTCGTGTTGGCCCCTCTCCCCAGAGCTGACCATGTTGTTGGATCCCTTTATTAAATCATTTATTTTATGAAACGTGAGGCTTGAGAGTCTGCTTCACCAAACACCTTTGGGGCAATGCCAAGCACAAATCCAGGCTGGGCCCCATCATATGAGGACAGGCTCAGAGAGTTGGGGTTTTTCAGCCTGGGGAGGAGAAGGCTCTGGGGAGGCCTTAGAGCAGCTCCCCAGTACTGAAAGGTGTCCAGGAAAGCTGGGAGGGGCTCTTGATCAGGGAGTGCAGGGATAGGGTGAGGGGGATTTTTTTTTGGCTGAAAGAGGGGAGATGGAGATGAGATCTTAGGAAGAAATATTTTCCTGTAAGGATGGAGAGGCCCTGGCATAAGTTGCCCAGGGACATGTTGGCTGCCCCATCCTTGGAGGTGTTCAAGGCCAGGCTGGATGGGGCTTTGAGCCGCTCGATCCAGTGGGAGGTGTCCCTGCCCATGGTAGGGGGGGTTGGAACTGGATGGGCTTTGAGATCCTCTCCAACCAAACCATTCCATGATTCCATGACACAATAGAAAAGGCCTCCCAGGTCCCAGCCCTCTGGAGCATTTCCTTCGCTTGCTGGAATTTCCGTTGATTTCTTCCTGTCCCAGGCTCTTACCGAAAACTGGTGTCACCACATGTGTGTCCTGGGCAGGTTCTGGAGAGCAGCCAGCTCTCCTGGTCCCCCTCTCAGGTGCCTCCCCAATATGCAGGGCATTTGCAAGGAGCCAGCTCCTGGACGGTGTATGCTTTGGTTTTGCCCCTGGATTAATCACTGAAGGCGACTCTGCCCATCAAGGAAAGATTTACAAGGCAGGCAGGAAGCTCTTGTTTTTACAGGAGTGCCTCAAACACACACACACAGTAGGAAAAGCAAACATTCCAGGCATACCAAGAGCTCCACGGGATCAAAATTCCCCAAACAGCCCAGATTAAGATCCTTGGCGGCACATGGAAATGCTAAAACCTGGACTCAAGGATTTAATTGTCTTCTTTAGCAGAGAGCCCCGAGAGCCGTGTGGAACAACCTGAGCTGCTTGGGAACAACCACCCTGGGAGGGCAGGGAGAGGGTCAGCAGCCGTGCCCTCCGTACAATAAAGGTCAGGTCTGGCCCCCACCCCTTTCCCGGCTCCATATGGTCACCAGAGCCTACTGGTGTTTTCCTTTTGAAATGCTCAGCCCTGCTCCTTAGCAATTTGGGCAGGGGGCACTCAATGCATTGCCAAACCTGAGCCCATGGGAGCAGAGGCGACCACTGTTATACTGAGACCTAGAGAAAAGGAGGCTGAGAGAAGACCTCATTGGTCTCTGCAGCACTTTGAAAGGAAGTTGTTGTGAGGTGGGGGTTGGTCTCTTCTCCCAAGTGACAGGTGATAGGATGAGAGAAAATGGCCTCGAGTTGCACCAGGGAAGGTTCAAATTGGACATCAGGAAAAAATTTTTCACTGAAAGGTTTCTCAGGCACTGGCAGAGGCTGCCCAGGGAGGTGGTGGAGTCTCCATCCCTGGAGGGTTTAGCAGACAGGTAGATGAGGTGCTCAGGGATCTCTTTTAGTAGAGGACAGGTACGATTGGACTCGATGATCTCAAAGGTCTTTTCCAACTAGGAAATTCTATGACCCGTGGTGAGAGAGCAGCGGTCATTGTGCTGTGTCAATATCTGTTACCTCCTGTCCTACCCTAAAGCCCTTTGAAGCGAGTGTAAACATTCCTACCCTCTCTCGTCCGAAATGCCAACCCAGGAGAGGTGGCAATGGCCCTGCAACTGCTCACTGCCACTGAAATGGTCGTAGAGCATCATCAGGATTGACTGAGAAGAAAAACTGTCAGAGAGGGGCAAGTGTGGTCCCATAGGTGGGTTCTGCTCACTCCATGGCTGTCGCAGTTTGATGAATTCAACAACATCAACATTTTTCATGCATGTTTTTTCTAGGGACCATCAGAAAGGTAGGAGGGAAATGGCACTCAAAAAAAAAAAGTCTAAATGATGATCTTCCCCTTTCTCTGATGCTCTTTTGAACTTCCTTTACTCAATTTGTAACATTTTTTTGAGGCAGTTCACTGTTCTGGAGCCCTCAGCACAGGAAGGACATGGATCTATTGGAGGCCACACAGATGATCCAAGGGCTGGAGCAACTCCCACCCGAGGACAGACTGAGAGAGTTGGGGTTGTTCAGCCTGGAAAAGAGAAGGCTGTGGGGAGACCTTAGAGCAGCCTCCCGGTAATGAAAGAAACTCCAGGAGAGCTGGGAAGGGGCTATTGATCAGGTAGTGCAAGACTAGGATGAGGTGGAATGGTTTTTGGCTGAAAGAGGGGAGACTGAGGTGAAATCTTAGAAATGGGAGAAGTATTTTCCTGTGAGGGTGGCAAGGCACTGGCCCAGATTGCCTGGAGAAGTGGTGGCTGCCCCGTCCCTGGAGGTGTTCAAGGCCAGGTTGGATGGGTCTTTGAGCTTCCTGATCCAATGGGAGGTGTCCCTGTTCATGGCAGGGGGATGGAACTGGAAGGGCTTTGAGGTCTCTTCTGATCCAAATCATTTTGTGATTCTGTGATTCTATGATTTTCCCATTTGTTGAGTTATCTGGGCCATAAATTCACAGTTGTGCAGTTAGTCCAGACTCTGTGGTTTGGGGTGACCTGGACTCCATGCCAGGCTTTGAATCTCTCTGGGTGTAGAACAGGAAGACTGCACTGCCAAGCGAGAAAGTGGGAAGGCTCAAAAACACTTGTAAGCTGGAAATATTCCCCCCTCTGAAATGATTTGTTGCTGCATGGAGGCTCCTTTTCTATCTTTCTGCAAACCACCCCACGGAAAGTGGGATTCGACCTTGTTTAGTTACGTATGGCTTGTTTGCTTCTCCTCTGACTCCAGCTGCCAGCAGGAAGCTCCAGTTCCCACTCCCAGACAAATGGTTTCTGGAAGAGCTGTGGAGGGGACTGATAAGGAAATAAGTCATCAGCTGAAAGTGAGAGTTTAAGGGAAGCATGTGCTTGAGATCATAGAATCACAGGATGGTTTGTGTCAGAAGTTACTTCTAAAGGTCATCTAGAATCACCTCTCCTGTTATGGTGGCACAGGTTACCCAGAGAAGTGATGGCTGCCCCATCCCTGGAGGTGATCAAGGCGAGGCTGGATGGGGCTTTGAGCCCCCTGATCCAGTGGGAGGTGTCCCTGCCCATGGCAGGGGGTTGGAACTGAATGGGCTTTGAGGTCCTTTCCAACCCAAACCATTCCATGATTCTATGATTCTGCATCATGTTCTGCAAAACAAATCTGTCTTTATGACAAACCAAGGTGCCGCATGAAGGTGGTCTGTTGAGGAGGAGCATGGTGAGGGCATGGGGAACACGTGGTCTTCCTCCTTTCTGCTTCTCCTATTCAGTGTTTGCATGAAGATTTACGAGCAGGTTATTTGGTGGCTGCTGTCTCCCTCCCTCCTGATGCCAACCTTCTGTAGGAAAACACCTCTCACTTCTGTAGAGGAGCTGACAAAACAGGGCTGAGGATTCCAAGGTCCCACACAGCCGTCCCCATATGGAGGCCTGGCCATGGATGTGTGCCAGCATACGATCCTCACACTTGGCATTGAGTCGTCTGGAGGTGAGGTCTGAAGGGCAACCAGGGCTTTCTGCTTCATCAGAGAATCACAGGATGGTTTGGTTTAGAAGGGACCTCAAAGCCCATGCAATTCCAACCCCCTGCTATGGGCAGGGACACCTCCCACTGGATCAGGGCGCTCAAAGCCCCATCCAATCTGGCTTTGAACACCTCCAGGGATGGGGCAGCCAACACTTCTCTGGCAACCTGTGCCAGGGCCTCACCAGCCTCACAGCAAAACATTTCTCCCTAAGATCTCATCTCAATCTCCCTTCTTTCAGATTAAAACCATTCAACCTCATCCTGTCCCTGCCCTCCCTGATCAAGAGCCCCTCCCCAGCGTTCCTGGAGCCCCTTTCAGTACTGGGAGGCTGCTCTAAAGTCTCCTTGGAGCTTTCTCTTCTCCAGGCTGAACAACCCCAACTTTCTCAGCCTGGAAAACAAAGCCCTTCCTCCAAACACTTATCTCCTTATTAACAAGGGGTAGATTGTGGCAGAGACCTCTGGGAAAACTGCACAGCACCGAGGAGGATCTGGGATCCTGGACGCCCTGTGAAGGAGTCAAATTCCTCCCACGGAGCAGCGTAAATCCCTTTAGACAGACCATCAGGTCTGCACCAGGGCAGGCAGGAGGCAGGAAAAGCAGCAAGACGGTGACAAATTCCTGCTGCATTTGTTGTCTAGCGATAAGGAACAATCCCTGCCCAGTGCTTTCCTTCCACTTTTATTTCACTTACGCTGTCCATGGATTGGAGACAGTTATTTGACCGCCTGCTTCATAAAGTATCATCATTAGGCACAAGAGTTAACAGCATTTTCTCTGCCCTGCAGCTGCCCCAGCGCGACTTGACCGGGGCTGCTCTTCCAGGACAGGTGGTTCTCACTTCTCCTATGCCTGCAAACACAATGCTGAACTGATTTTTCCCTGGCAGGTTGTCCTCACAACTGGGAAGATGCAGAACTTCCTTAGGGATCCAGAGGTTTGCGCTTATTTTCATCAGGAAATAGTGATGGAGAGCAGGGTATCCAGTGTCCCTCTGCCCCTCTGGGTGCAACCACCCACCTTCTGCAGTTGTGGCTCAAATTAATTAAATTAAATTACTTTAAAGTAATTTAAATTTAAATTAATTTAAAGCCATTAACTTCATGGCTTTGAATTGAAAGAGGAAGATTTAGATTAGACATTAGGAAGACACTCTTCATGGTGAGGGTGTGGAGGCCCTGGCACAGGTTTCCCAGAGAAGTGATGGCTGCCCCATCCCTGGAGGTGTTCAAGGCCAGGTTGGATGGGACTTTCAGCACCCTGATCCAGTGGGAGGTGTCCCTGCCCATGGCAGAGGGGTTGGAACTGTATGGGCTCTCATGTCCCTTCCAATCCAAACCATTCTGTGATTCATGAGTCTGTAAATTTAGGGTGCTGATCCCCTCTGTGCTTGTGGGGAGGAAATCTGGACAAGGAGGTGCTCCAGAGCCAGAGGTGGCAGGGACAAGTGGGCAAACGTGGCCACCGAGATGATGCTGCCTGTGGCCATCTGCCCATGAGCATTACTGTGTCACCTTGCATTCCCACCTGTTTTTGGGGCATGGGATGGAGCTGTCCCCTCTCTTGGTGATGCTGGAACCATGGGGAGTTGGCAGACAGGAAATCAATCACACTCAGCACTTCACATTTCTCAAGAAGACGTGAAAATACCTCAAACGTGAGACTGAGGCCAAATGAGAGTGAAGGACTTTGCTATGGAAATGCTGAGCTGTGTCCCCTGGGACTGGTGGTTCCCAGCATCTCTCTGGGACCTTTTGTTCTCACTGGCATCTCCTTGGCGGATTCCGGTGGCTGAAAACAAAGTGCTGGGTCCCATCATTGGTGGCGTCGGCAGGTCAGGAACAAGGAACTCCTTTCAGGAAACAGGGAAATAAAAGAAAGCAGAAAAGGACAATTTAACATCCAGGAATGGAAATGGTTTGGGGTGGTTAAAACACAGAGAAAAGGAGGAGGAGAAGGGTCCCGGCCTCTTTCTCATGGCCCCGTGGCTTTGTCACATTGTCCCTTGTGTTTCCTACCTTACACCAGGGCTTGGCCTGTGCTGCTTGTTCCGTGGGGCTGGAGGGCACAGGGGCATCCAACCTCCCTGCCTTGTCTCTGGGCCTCTGTAGTGATGGCTATGAGGCCAGGCTGAAAGACTTTGGGTTGTTCAGCCTGTACAAGAGAAGGGTCCGAGGAGACCTTAGAGCAGCCTCCCAGTACTGAAAGGGGCTCCAGGAAAGCTGGGGAGGGGCTCTTGATCAGGGACTGTGGGGACAGGATAAAGGGAAATGGTTTTAAATTGGAAGCGGGAAGATTTAGATTAGACATTAGGAGGAAATTCTTCATCTAGAGGGTGGTGAGGCCCTGGCACAGGTTCACCAGAGAAATGATGGGTGCCCTCTCCCTGGGTGTGTTCAAGGCCAGGCTGGATGGGTCTTTGAGCTGCCTGGTCCAGTGGGAGGTGTCCCTGCCCATGGCAGGAGGTTGGAATTGGATGGACTTTGATGTCCCTTCCAACCAAAACCATTCTATGATTCTATGAAATCGTCACAGGGCACTTTGGGGAGTTCAGCATCCCAGCCATGGACAGTCTCATCACCACAACCACACCCCCCGGGGAGATGTGCTGAGCCCAGCCTGGAGCCTGCTAGGATCCTTCCACTGCCTGCAGTGCCCCAGTTACCCAGGCTCGGCAGAGCTGAGGCATTTCGGGAGCCGTGAAGACAGCTGAGGTGACCTCATCCCACGAGTATTTTCTTGGCTCGCTGGTCTCCTCCTCGCTGATAAGGCCTGGTGGTGAGGTCAGCGGGAGGGTTTTGCATTGCGGAGCCGTGTGTCACCCGGGGAGTCTGGGACTCTGGCACCTGCGCTCATCCGACGCTCCCATGGATCCAGCCAGAGCTGTGGGTCCCTACCCCATGGCACGGGCTTTCCACCCTCAAACTCTCACCAGGGAAGAGGGCCCATGTGGGCAGCCCTCTCCGTGCCCCCCACTGGTCCAGTGTGACGTGGGGCTCCTGTCGTTTCACCTCCTCCAAGGGAAAATGAAAAGGTTGAGACTTTTCTTACCTCCAGCATTAGAAAGAAAAAGAGGAAAGTCTTCAGATCACTTTCCAAAGGGGTGTTATCTGCCCAGGAGGGGTTTCCTGCTGCCAAAAATAGAGTGGTGTTAAGATAGGAAGGGAAGCAGGATGACGCAGGCAGAGATAAGGTGGTGGACGAGCCAAGAGGGACAGTCTGGATGCCAGGGGAGCTGGGCTGGCTCCCTTGGGGTGCATTGCCCCATGCCCTTGGGAAAGAGCAGGGCAGAGCCACATCTGCACCCCAGAGGGGCTCCTGCAGGGCTTGGTGTCTTGAAATGATGTGTCTCTCCGTCCGTCCATCCATCCATCCATCCATCCATCCATCCATCCATCCATCCATCCATCTCTGCACCTATTCCTCCATCTACCTGACCAGTGCTGGGCCTGAGCTGGTGTTTCCAGACTCAACACATGCTGGGGGACACGGGGGGGGACAAGAGCTGTTCCCTCCTCTGCCCCCCGCAAAGGCAGTGGCAGTACTGCCTACAAGGCACAGACCTTCGCTGGAGTTTTGGGGTCTGCCTGCACCCACAGGGCCAATTCCCACTTCTGAAATTCCAGCTGGGCGGATTTGCCTTGTCACTGGGAAAACTGGGCTGAAATTCTTGTTTCTTGAGCCCCTTTGCTGTTTGATGAGCTCCCAGGTGCTGAGTACAGACCCAAGACCAACATGGGTGGGGACGCTGCTGTGCATTCTAAGCCTGAATCCATACCAACCCCACCAGATCCGCATCCTTCATCTTCGGGTCTGTAAAGTGGCTCTCCTCTTCCTCCAAGCACTGACTCCTTCTCCCTGTGCACTTTCTCTGCATGCTTCCCTATCTTTGAGTCCATCACCTGCTCCACTGGGGATTTATTTTTATTCCCCATTTTGGGGGGAAGAAAATCCAGAGGGAGAGAGCCTACTCTCACATTCCATGGCTTTTGGGGTGCTTGGGGTAGCCAAGGGTAATACTGGGGTGGGATGGGGTGGATTTCACACCATCAGAAGCAGTGAAGCAAGGAGATGAGGCTGGAGATCCCATGAATTTTGGTGTGCTTGGGGTGGCTGAGAGTGATACTGGGGCGTGATGGGGCAGTTTTCACACCAGCAGAAGCAGCAAAGCCTGGAGATGAGGCTGGAAACCACTGTGTGTTCCCCTCCTGGGTCTGTAGCTGTCGAAAGATGCCAGAGCTCCCTCTCACAAGAATGGGAGCTTAATGTCCCGTAGCTAATTAGCAATTTTCCCCTGCACCTGCCTCTCTGATGCCTCCCCTCCGGCCATCTGCTGGCTCTCAGGGCGGCTTTGGGCTCTGCGTTCACAGCCTTGGGTACTCAGGGCCAATACGGGTCTTGTGTTTATCTGCTTTGGGCTTGTGGGTTTCAGCATCCCTCCAAAGATAAAACGGGGCTTTTTGGTGTTGCGAAGGGAAAAGGAATTTGATCCCTGCTGGGAAAGAATGGCTCCCTCAATCCCTTTGTGTCACCAGTGGCCAAGATCTGTGGCCATGCTGCAAGTGGCCTCTGCCCCAAGGGAGAAGGAAAAGGGAAATTGAGGCAAGGGGAGAGGCAGGGGCTCACCCACAGGTTCAGAGCCTGGCACTAAGCAGGCAAGAGCTCTCGCCCTCAACATAGAATCATGAGAATCGCGGAATGATTTGGGTTAGAAGGGACCTCAAACCTATACAGTTCCAACCCCCTGCCATGGGCAGGGACCCCTCCCACTGGATCAGCGTGCTCAAAGCCCAATCCAACCTGGCCCCCCAGCCAGGGGACGCGAGGAGGGGGGCCTGAGGGCAGAGCAGATGGAGCTGGCAGGTTTTTGTGGGGCTGGGTTGGTCCTGCAGACAATGGAGCGTCTCTCTGAGCTGCAATTAAATAGGAAGATTTATGCTGCCGGACAGCTGGCGGGCAGAGCTTTGCCCCCCCCCCCCAGCCCAGCAGCTGCGAGCTCTCCGCATGCATGCGGTGCACACCAGCCCCTCGCACGCCTGTGAGCACCCCTGGCACGCGTGTGGCCCCTTGCACACCCCGGGTTTAACCCCCAGTGACCCAACCATCCTTGCATGCTCATGGCCCTTTGCACACCCCATGCTTGAGCCCACAGCGCCCGAAGCATCCCTGCACACCCCGTGTTTAACCCCCGACACCTAGAGCATCCCTGCACACTCCTGGCTCCTTGCACACCCCAGGATTGAACCCCCAGCACCCCAAACACCCCCGCACGTGCGTGGCATGCTCTCTGCATGCTTGTGGTCCTGGGAGTGACACCGTGGAGGCTTGAGGTGCCAGTGTGTAAGGAAAGACCTGGGCAAGTTTTGGGGTGATGCTGAGTGGGGGGAAGCATGTCCTGCTCCCTCCCTTGGGGTACTGAAGCTGCCAGCCTGGGACATCTGTGGCTGCACCATGGTCCCTGTGTCTGTGTTGGTATTGATGTCCATGTCCATGTGTGTGTCGATGCTGATGTCTGTGTCCATGTTTGTGCCTGTGTTGGTGCCCATGTCTGTGTCCATGCCTATGTCAGTGTCCATGGCAGTGTTTGTGTCCACGTCTGTGTCTTTTCTGTGTCCATATCTGTGTTGGTGCACATGTCTATGTCTGTGTCCATGCTTGTGTCCATGTCCCTACCCGTGTCTGTGTTGGTCTTCCTGTCCATGTCCAATGCCTGTGTCGATGTCTGTGTCCATATCTGTGTCTGTGTCTACGTACCTGCTTGTCTCTGATGGTGACAGTGCTTGTGTCCGTGTTCCTGCCTGTGCCCATGTCCAAGTTCTTGTCCCTGTCCCATCCCTCTCCCTGCCCCGTCCCTGTCCCATCCCTGTTCCTGTCCCGTCCCGTCCCTGTTCCTGTCCCTGTCCCTGTCCCTGTCCCTGCCTCATCCCTGTCCCTGTCCCTGTCCCTGTCCCTGTCCCATCCCCGTCCCTGCCCGTTCTCGCACTCCCCCTGCCGGGCTCGGGGCGGCGCTGGGCGGTGCTGGGCTCGGGGCGGTGCTGCTCGGGGCGGTGCGGCCGTGCCCGCCCCCCGCATTCCGGGCATAGCAGCGCGGGGCCGGCCCCGCTGCCCGGGCACAGCCGCGCTCCGACATGAGCTGCTGAGAGCGCCCGCAGGACCCGCACCCCGGTACGGGACCCCTCGGTATGGGACTCCCCATCCCAGACCCCCCTTTTCCCGGCACCAGGACCCCGCTATCCCTGACCACCCCCCCCAGCACTGGAAACCCCACCCCCCCCCCCGCTCCCCTCAGTGGGATCCCCCCGGTACGGGATTTCCCCTGCACCGGGACCCTCTCCGGACGCCGGGACCCATTCCCCCTCTCCCAGCACCGGGACTCTTACTCCGGTACTGGGACCTCTCCCATTGCCCCCAGTACCGGGATCCCCGCACCGAGATTCCCGGCACCGGGACCCCCCTGCCGGCTCAGTACCCGCTCCCCGGGGCCGCTTTGTCCCTCATCCTCGTTTCCAGGGGGGTTCCAGGTCCGTGGGGAGCCATTCCCCACCCCTGGAGCCAGCCCCATTCCCGACTTCCAGTGCCATCCTCATCCCCATTTCCAGAACCATACCTTTTCCCGACCCCCATCCCCATTCCTACCCCAGAGCTATCCCCATCCCCAATCTCTGACCCCATTCCTAAACCCCATCCCCATTTCCGACCCCAATGCCCATTCCCGACCCCCAGTGCCATCCCCATTCCTGGAGCCATCCACGTTCTCAGAGCTATCCCTATTCCTGCTCCCTTCCCCAATCCCTGACCCCATTCCCGATCCCCGGAGCCATCCCCGACCCCAGCCCCGGCCATGGGTGTGCTGAGTGCACCCGTTCTCAGCCGCCACCGCAGAGAGGCTGTGGCCGCGCTCCCACCCTGCCAAGCGAGATTCCTGGCATGCAAACCCGTGTTGGTGCTGGTCTGTGTCGCGTTCTTCCTACACTGGTTCCCAATTATCCCTCCTTTACTCCTCTCAGGTGCCTCGCTGTGACTGGTTGCTGCTAAGGTCCCTTCTCCAGTGGAATCGTGGCTTTGCCGATAGTGCTCGCTGAGATGCGGACGGCAGAGGACTCCAACGGGACGGTCTTGCACCGCCTGATCCAGGAGCAGCTGCGCTATGGGAACCTGACGGAGAACCGCACGCTGCTGGCCATCCAGCAGCAGGCCCTACGTGGTGGTGGTGGTGGTGGCAGCCCCCGCTCCTCCCTGGAGAGCCTCAGCGCCGAGGAGAGCCAAATGGTGCAGCAATCCACACGGCAGGAGCCGCAGGGCCAGGAGCACCATTCTGACCACGTCTACTTGGAGAACAGCGTCTACCGGCTCTGCCAGCACAAGGGCGAGGAGCTCCCCACCTACGAGGAGGCTAAGGCACATTCCCAGCTCTATGCCTCGCAGAGGAGCGGGCAGCAACCTGGAGGGGCCAGCTCGGGAATCCGGGGGGACAACGTAGTGGAGAGCGGCGCCCAGCGCCCCGATGAGGGGCTGAAGGACCTGAAGCACGGCCACGTGCGGTCACTGAGTGAGCGGCTGATGCGGCTGTCGCTGGAGAGGAACGGAGCCAGAGCGCAGAGCCCCATCAGCGCTTCGCACAGCTACCCCCAGCTCGCCCGCCAGCAGCAGCTCGCTGCCCTCCGAGGGCAGCACCCCGAGGGGCCTGAGCCGCGGGGACCCCCCCCACAGTATCCCTACGTCATCCCAGCCCAGGATGCTTACCTGACCGAACCTCGACCCTGCTCCCGGGATGGTTCTGGATATCAGCATCCTGAAATCAGGTAACCCATGACCCCTGGGCCTTGCTTTTGGGACACCTGCTGTGTACCTTCTGGCCAGGATGGATGCACAGAAGTTGTGGGATGTGGAGAGCCAGGGAGGGGAGGCTCTAACAACAGTTTCCAAACCCCTTGTGCTTCCAAACTCCTCGTCCTTCCACACCCCACGTCCTTTCAAACCCCACTCCATGGGACTGGATCCAGCTCAGCCTGTGGGGATTCTCTGGTGCTCTCTTCTCCCTGGTTTTCCTCAGCACAGTTGGGAATTTCCAACTGGAGATGCAAATCCCATTGCCTCTGCATGCCCTCCCCATGCACTGGGAGGAATTTGGTGTTAATTTAGGAGCTGCAACCAGCTCAGGAAAAGGCGAAATGTGGAACAGGCATGGGCAGGGTGGAAGGCTCCATGGAAACCCGCTCCAGTTTATTCCTGATGCTGCGGGATTAATGGGGAGTGGAGGTGATGAGCTGCATGGGGCAGCTCTCCCCATTCCTTTGGCAGCCTGATGCCTCCGGCTAAGCCCCTGGTTGTCACAGAGAGGACTGGGAAGCTCCGAGGTCCAGGCATTGCCTGGCATTTGGGAGAGCTGAAAGCAACTTTTTCCAGTGTGGAAAACGATGGGAAGAAGGGAATTGGAAGCTAGATGGGAGGACACGTGCTGCTCCCAGCCCTGCTGATCTATCCAGGCAGAGAGTGATAGCATCTCCGGCAGGAAAACCTTCTCCTTCCAGGGAACAAAGAGGGGAAGGGAAGCCATGAGGAAGACGTATTTGTTCTTCCTCGCTCCTAGATCATCCTGCAGGAATGCAGGCCCTTGGCGGGCAGCCCGCAGCGGAGCGGGGCCAGGCCGTGTGCGGCTGCCTCACGCGGGGGATTGCAGGATGTCGAGGAACTCGGAGTGGCCAGGCTGGTACTGCTCCTTCATGTATGGCGAGGACGTATTAATGGTTTGGTGGTGAGGAAATGTGCAAGGAACCCTTGTTTTGCCCGGAAAACAAGGAAAAGGGGCAACACTGCCAGCTTCCAAGGTGCATCCTTTGCCAAGCTGTTGTTTGTCTGCAGCACTCCCAGCAACAGGATGGGCCTGAGGGGCTGGGAGTCCATCCTGACCCACTGGTCAGGTCCTGGACTTGTTGGGCCAAGGCAGCCCTGCAAGACAGGGTTTATCTTGAGTTTGAGGGTGCTTGGGTGAACACCTTTTAGAAAGCAAATGCTTCCCAGCCCTGAAAAGCAGGATAAGTGCTTCTCAGAGCCTTCCTCCTCATTTGGGTTGAGCAAACAGGACCAGCACCTGCTTGACCCATGGGTTTGGAGCAGGTGGTGGGATGCTGGTGATGCAGTGAGCTCTCCCGCCTTGCCAAGCCCCCTGAGCATCCCTGTTCCTCCCTCCCTGCAGGGTGCTACCCACCCATGTCCCCACCGCCTTCCTGCCGCCACCGGGCGCGCTGGGCACCACTGGTGTGGACGCCCTGGTGAGCGCCCAGGCAGTCTCAGCCAGCAGCCGCCTGGCCCGGGCAGACACAATCCTGCGGGAGAACGAGAGGCTCCAGCGGGAGAATGAGAAGCTGCGGTGGGAGCTGGAGAACTGTGCCGAGAAGGCGAGCCGCATCCAGAAGGTGAGCAAGCGGCCACAGCCCCGCGGCCATGACATCCCCCCCAGGGATGCTCAACCAGCTGCTGTGAAAATTCACCCCCTTTAGTGTTTTAATTCCTTCTCCTGCTCCCTCCTTGTTGCCCTCTGTGCAGCTGCGGTGGTGCAGCAGCCGGGCTGGGGGAGAAGGAGCCCATTCTCCAGGGACCCTTTCCCTCCGCCTGTCCCCCCCATCCCTGGCCACCACAGAAAGCTCTTTGTGTGGCCGTGTACAAGGGGCAGCTGTTCCCTGCTGGCCGGGCTATAGCAGAGCCAAAACCTGCAGAGGAACTCTTCTGCAAGAAGAAAGGCACAAAAAATTAGTTCCCCCCCAAAAAAACATGCGCTGGAGGGGTCCCATGGGTGCACTGAGCTTCTCTGGCAATGTGGGCTGGGCTGAGCAACCAGGGTGAGCTTTGGCCACCATCTCCCTTTCCTTTCCTCATTCCATGAATGTCTAACCCTGGCCTGTCCCTTCCTCCGCCCCAGCTGGAGAGCGAGATTCAGCGCATCTCGGAGGATTACGAAAGCCTCGTCAAGGCGTCTTCCAAGCGGGAAGCCTTGGAGAAAGCCATGAGGAACAAGAGAGATGGGGAGATGCGACGGCTCCAGGACTTCAACCGGGACCTGAAAGGTGAGGGACCTCTGTGTCCCCATCCCAGGGGCTGCTTCTTGTCCCCATGGAAATATCCATGGGAATCCTGGCTTCTCCCATGTTCTCCAGCCAAAATCTTGTATTTGAATCTCAATTGTGTTTAATTTCCTTTGGCCCAGAGCGGTTGGAATCAGCGAACAAGCAGCTGGCCAGCAGGACCCAGGAACGGCAGGAGAGCAACCAGGGCAGCGTGGCCAAACTTCTGGCACAGAGTAAGTCCCTGGGGACGCCCATCCTCGCTCCGTGGTATCCGTGAAGTGGGGCTCAGCACGCTCCCTTTCAGCTGGAGAAGGCGGGTGGCGGGTGGGAGCTTTCGTCCTTCCCCAGGGAGGATGGAGCCGCTCTTGGCGCTGGACTCGAGCCATTAATCCCAGCCGGTTGGCCGCCCGGCGGCGTGACCCGCATTCTCCACATTCCTGCTGCTGCCGGCTCTTCCAGCACGGAGCCCACACTCCCGCCCTGCGCCAGCACCACAGCCCTTCTCTCTCTCCTCCCTCCTCTGCCTCACAGATCGTAGAATCATAGAACTGCTTGGTTGGAAAATACCTTTGAGATCATTGAGTCCAACTGTACCTGTCCACTACTAAACCATAGAATGCAAGCCTGGGCTGGTTTTTTGGGAAAATATACCTGAATCATAGAATCACAGAATGGTTTGAGTTGGAAGGGACATCAAAGCCCATCCAGTTTCACCCCCCCTGCCATGGGCAGGGACACCTCCCACTGGATCAGGGTGCTCAAATACCCATCCAACCTGGCCTTGAACACCTCCGAGGGTGGGGCAGATACAGCTTCTCTGGACAACCTGTGCCAGGGCCTCCCCACACTCCTTGTGAAGAATTTCTTCCTCATGTCTAAATCTTCCCCCTTTCAATTTAATGTCATTCCCCCTCATCCTCTCCCTGCACTCTCTGGTCAAGAGCCCCTCCCCAGCTTTCTTGGAGCCCCTTTCAGTACTGGGAGGCTACTATGAAGTCTCCTTCAAGCCTTCTCTTCTCCAGGCTGAGCAACCCCAACTCTCTCTCATAGCAGAGATGCTCCAGCCCTCTGATCTTCTCTGTGGCCTCCTCTGGACCCACTCCAGCAGTTCCATGTCCTTATAAGATAAATCCATTATTTTGTCAGAGAAACATGATGAGAGGAGTCCCATCCCCTTCCCTAAGGTGGCTGGATTCATGCTGGGCAGGTTTTACCCTTCACAAGCCAAAATTTCTGCTGGAATGTGGCAAATGGAAGTGTTTGGCTGGACTGCCCCTGGCCCCCGTATACATTGCGTGCTGAAGGGGGGATGCAGGGTTGGATTTTAGGGAGCAAAGAGCCCACATGGGGCTTCGTGGACAACCTTAGGGCGGTGAAGCGTCCTCGGCTGAGACTTGGTGGGCTCTCTTGTAGGCTATGAGCACCAGCAGGAGAAGGAGAAGCTGGAGCGGGAGGTGTCGCTGCTGCGCAGCGCCCACGAGGAGCAGCGGCGGCGGGCAGAGCTGCTGGAGCAGGCGCTGGGCAGCGCCCAGGCGCGGGCGGCCAAGGCAGAGGCTGAGCTGCGGAAGAAGCGAGCCTACGTGGAGAAGGTGGAGCGGCTGCAGGCAGCCCTGGGCCAGCTCCAGGCCGCCTGTGAGAAGCGGGAACAGCTCGAACTGCGGCTCCGCACCCGCCTGGAGCAGGAGCTGAAGATGCTGCGGGCTCAGCAGGTGGGTGCTGGAGAGACACAGCGGCGGGTGCTGGAGAGACACAGTAGTGGGTACTGCATCATCCCAGCATGTCCTCATCATCTCTTTTGGGTTTTTTTAGAATCACAGAATTGTTTAGGTTAGAAAAAGACCTTTGAGATCATCAGGTCAAACCCATTACCTAGCTCTGCCAAGTCACCACTAAACCATGGCCGTAAGCACCACATCCACACGGCTTTTAAATCCCTCCAGGGATGGAGACTCCACCACCTCCCTGGGCAACCTCTGCCAGTGCCTGAGAACCCTTTCCATTAAGAAATCTTTCCTAATATCCAATCTAAACCTCCCCTGGTGCAACTTGAGGCCATTTCCTTTTGTCCTATCACCTGTCACTTGGGAGAAGAGACCAGCACCCACCTCACCATACCCTCTTTTCTGGGAGCTGTAGAGAGCAATGAGGTCTCCCCTCAGCCTCCTCTTCTCCAGGCTAAACAGCTCCAGGTCTCTCAGCCAATCCCAGAACCCCTGGACTCCAGACCCTTCCCCAGTTCCGTTCCCTTCTCTGAATGTGATCCAGCCCCTCAATGCCCTTTTTGGAGTGAGGGGCCCAAAACTGAACTCAGGATTTGAGGTGTGGCCTCACCAGTGCTGAGTGCAGGGGGACAATCCCTTCCCTGCTCCTGCTGGCCACACCATGGCTGATCCAAGCCAGGATGCCCTTGGCCTTCTTGGCCACCTGGGCCACTGCTGGCTCATGTCCAGCCTCTCTCGACCACCACTTCCAGGTCCTTCTCGTCAGGCAGCTTTCCTGCCACTTTTCCCCAAGCCCGGAGCGCTGCACAGGGTTGTTGTGTCCCAAGTGCAGGACTGGTTACTGAGCCTTGAACCTTTTTTCCTGTTGCAGAGGCAGGCAGGTGCCGCGGGCGGGGGGACGCCAGAGCTGAGCGCCCACACACTCTCTGAGCAGCTGAGGGAGAAGGAGGAGAAGATCCTGGCCCTGGAGGCTGACATGACCAAGTGGGAGCAGAAGTACCTGGAAGAGTGCACCATGCGGCAGTTTGCCATGGATGCTGCAGCTACAGCGGCCGCCCAGCGGGACACCACCCTCATCAGCCATTCCCCACGGCACTCCCCCAACAGCAGTTTCAATGAGGACCTCCTCCTGGCCAGCCACAAGCACCAGGAGATGGAGAACAGGTAGGTCCACCTCACTAAGCTTGTGCTGTGGTCTGGCTGGGCAGTGCCCACATCCTCCTCCCCACCTCTGGCTTCTTTCCCAACTTCTGCCTCTTCTCCTCTCCAGGTTAAAAGCCCTTCATGCCCAAATCCTGGAGAAGGATGCCATCATCAAGGTCCTGCAGCAGCGCTCAAGGAGGGACCCCAGCAAAGCTCTCCAGGGCTCCCTGCGGCCAGCCAAGTCTGTACCCTCTGTGTTTGCCGCCTCCACCGCCCCGAGCTGGCCGGGGCCTGGCCAGGGTGACCGACTGGCCGAGGGCACCTCCCGGGACAGCACAGGTAAATAGAGGCACCTGCCTGTTCCCTGCTGTCACTTGCTGGCAAGGAGTTGCCTGCAATTTCCCTTTGGTTTTGGAAGCGAAGACAGTGGGAAGGGGGGGATTTCTCTGTGAGCCATAGGGACCGACCAGAGGAGCCAGCAATCATAGAATTGTGGAATGGTTTAGGTTGGAAGAGACCTTAAAGGCCATCCAGTTCCAACACCCCTGCCATGGGCAGGGACACCTCCCACTGGATCAGGGGGCTCAAAGCCCCATCCAACCTGGCCTTCAGCACCTCCAGGGATGGGGCAGCCACAACTTCCCTGGGCAACCTGGGCCAGGGCCTCCCCACCCTCAGCATGAAGAATTTCTTCCTAATGTCTAATCTAAATCTTTTCCCTTGCCAATTTAAAGCTGTTCCCCTCATCCTATCACTCCAGGCCCTTGAAAAAAGTCCCTTCCCAACTTTATTGGAGGCCCCCTTCAGGAACTCAAGGGACTCTCTCAGCCTGTCCTCATAACAGAGGTGCTTCAGCCCTCTGATCATCTTTATGGTCTTCATCTGGACCTGTTCCAACAGTTCCATATCCTTCCTATGTTGGGGATTCTGGCTCCAGGACTCCAGGTGGGGTCTCACCAGAACAGAGCAGAGGGGCTGAATCCCCTCCCTGGCCCTGCTGGTGCCACTGCTTTGGATGCACATTGGAGCATCCTGCTTTGGAGCGCACATTGCCTGCTCATGTTGAGCTTCTCATCAATCAGCATCCACAAGTCCTTCTCAGCAGGGCTGCTCTCAGTGTCTAACACTGTCTCCTCCAGCAGGCAAAGCCACCGCTGACGGGGCAGCAGCGCCCACTGCCCTTGCCCTGCCCTCCCACTCCAAGCACGGCAGCAAGGATGGCAGCACGCAGACGGATGGGGCGGCCGAGAGCAGTGGCCAGGGCGAGGGCACCGAGCGCCCGCCCGCTTTGCTGGGTGAGTTCAATGACCCTTGTGCATCCCTTCCAAGTCAGGTCATTCTGTGGGTTCCCTGGGAATGGCATGGGGATGCTCCGGCATGTGGGCTTTGCAGCCAGGAATGGGCTTTCTGCAAGTATCAGTGATTTTTTTAAGGCATTTGAAAGACCTCTCTTGACTCTGGAGGGGGTTTGAATCCCTGTGATCTCACATTGCTTTCTTATTTTTAAGGTGCAGATCTTTATTCTTCAGCCCTTTGGGGGGAGGCTGGAGCAGCGCTACTCTCACTAGGGTGGGCACCCTTTGGTGGGGTGGGCACCGTGCTGATGCCCTTCACCTCTCCTCCAGCTCTCCCCTTCTTTCTCCACAGAGAGCTCGGCAACAGCCAGAGCCCTGGATCTGTCGGACATGGTGGAGATCCTGATCTAAGGCCACCGAGGGGCTGCACGCCGGCCCCTCTGCCCTCCCTGCCAGAACCTGCCTGGGATGGAAGAGCCTGTAGGAAGGAGGATGGAGCCTGGAGCTCAACAGCATTTCCAAGGGCCATCGGGCCTGTTCGGTGCCCACATGGCCTCCCAGCTGCGCGGGGCGCGCTGGAGCCTGAGGACGCCGTGACAGCGGCAGGAGATTGTGACCTCTCTGTAAATACACCCAGGATTTGTATGATGGGAGCAAAAGTATTTATCGCTTCAACCTCTTCTTCCCAAGGCGGGGTTTCTTCCCATTCCCTCCCTTATCAGCTCCATCTTTATCCCACCTCTGGGTCTTGGCCATCAGCATCCACCCAGGTGCTTGGCCTCTGACTGGAAAATCCTCCCGTGTTCATCCAAACTGTTGCCATCAGCTGATGTCTCTGCACAAAGGCAGAGCTGAAGGAATCCTTCATTGGTCCCATCGACTGCCCGGATCCACGTGGACAAGCTGAGCGCTGAGAGCCCCAAATCTCCATCTCCTGCATCCCTCTCCTGCGTCCATCACCTGCACACCTGCAACCATCAGCATCCCCAACATCCATCAGCCGCATCCATCAGCATCACCAACATCCATCTCCTGCATCCATCACCATCACCTGCATCCATCACCATCACCTGCATCCATCAGCATCACCTGCAACCATCAGCATCACCAACATCCATCAGCCGCATCCATCAGCATCACCAACATCCATCTCCTGCATCCATCACCATCACCTGCATCCATCTCCTGCATCCATCAGCATCACCTGCAACCATCAGCACCACCTACATCTGTCTTCTGCATCCATCACCATCACCTGCATCCATCACCTGCATCCTGCCTCTGGGTTTTTAGCACGGGCAGGCAAGGGTTTCAGGATGGGATGGCGGTGGAGCAAAAGAGAAGATGATAATCGAAGGAATGAAGGGTGGAGGAGAAACCCCCTAGGAACCGGAGGTGAAGCGCTTGGAGTGAACCGAAGATGGTGGATGGAGATGTGGTGGGATGAGCTGCCCCTCTCCTGGCTTAATCCCACCACCCCATCCCCCAGCTACTGGCAGCTGGATTCTGCCCGTAGCCAGCACGGACATCTTGCTCCTCAGAGCTCGGATGCTTCCCCTCCTTGCCCTTCATGTCTATACATGTATTTTTTTCCCCTTCTTTCTTCTTTAAATGTGTGCATTTGCTGGACAACTGCATTTTTTATTTTTCTCTCCCAGACACGTAAAAAATGCATTCGGTTCTCATGCATTGTTTACAAAGTAGAAAGCAAACAAAACAGTTATGAAAGAGGAAAAAAAAAGACCCCACAACTTAATATATTTTATATTAATATTGGTATTTCTTGTTAAGTATTTTTTTGTGCTGTGAACTTATTTTTTTTCCTGCCAAAGACAGTGAGTTCTTGTTTGTGCGTTTTAAGTTATCTTAAGTATTTAAACGTAAACCTGGCTGTTGCGTTACGCCGCCCTATACCGAGATTGCTGTCGCATTCCACTTGGTATAATAATATTTTAATAAAAAAATACCCAAATATTGACCCATGGGTACTGTTTTTTCCCCAGCGATAGGGTGAGACAGAGGTGATGCCGTGGGGTGGTGAAATGCTGCCCTGCCGAGCTCCCCACAGCAGTGATTTGGAGGGCAGCTGCGTGGGAGAAGGGGAAAAAAGTACTCA
This sequence comes from Dromococcyx pavoninus, assembly GCA_033558185.1. Classification (NCBI taxonomy): domain Eukaryota; kingdom Metazoa; phylum Chordata; class Aves; order Cuculiformes; family Neomorphidae; genus Dromococcyx; species Dromococcyx pavoninus. The sequence goes on along the minus strand of JAUMJL010001593.1, from coordinate 21,323 downwards.
AGAGTATCTCTGTGTTCCCTGAAATCCCACTGGGATCCCATTTCCCCACCTTGATGGGGGAGAAGGATGGACTTGCCTAGAAATGTCGATGTCATGGAATCATGGAATCGCTTGGTTGGAGAAGAACTTTGAGATCATCAAGTCCAACCGTACCTGTCCACTGCTAACCCACATTCCTGAGCACCTCATCTACCCCTCTGTTAAACACCTCCAGGGATGTGACTCCACCACCTCCCTGGGCAGCCTCTGCCAATGCCTGGTGCAACTTGAAGCCATGTAGCTTCCTTCCCGCCTGTGGTGCTGCAGTAAGTCCATCCTGGTGGGATCCTCCTATTCCACGCAAAACCTGTTCCTGCCCTCCCAATCCCCCACCACGGGGACTCTTTGATGGCCCCATCTTCAAGCACAGTTCTACCTGGTCCCCCAGCTGTGCCCTGGATTTGTCAGCCACCTCCAAGCCCTTACCACTCCACTTGACTCCTTGCTCTTCTGGAGGACCAGAAGTTCTGCTGGTGTTCAAGCTAGGGCTGTGTTAGGGCTTCCACAGCCACATCATGCTGCTCCCCAGCCTTTTGGTTGCTGCTCTTATTTGACTTTTATTCATAATTGCCGTCACACGGAGCATCCTTGGGGACTCTGCTGTGGCTGCTTGGGTGCTGGCAGCCATCACCAGCTGGGCTGGGGCTTTCCCTTTTGTGCATCATTTGGCATTTATTGACAGCTCATTTTATGTTATCCTCCTGTCCCTGGGGACCAGGAGATCTTGTCCAAGTCTCTGCAATGGGCTTTATGCAGGACAATGGCAAAAGAAACCAGCTTTGCTGTCACCTCCTCCCTGGAAGGTGGCTTGGGATCGCAGGTCTTGGTGGGACTGAACGCTGGCTCAGCTCTACTTTTCCCATCCAGGAACCTGGAAGGAGCATGGATGAAAATCTGGGGATTCCTGTGGCCGTGGGATGAGTATCTGTCCCAGCAAGAGCAAGTTAGAGAGACTTGAAGCAACGGGAAGCTTGGAGCCTGGCTCCTCCTTTCACCCATGGCTTCTCCTTGGGTTTTGCAAGCAGGGAAACAAGCTCAGCATGGCTGAAGGGGTCCATTCTGCCCTCCCCAAAACAAGCAATGGGGAGGGCTGGGTGGGAAGTTCTTGGAGAGCTGCTGGGGCGATGCTGGGAGTTGCTGGGGCCCTACCTGCCCTGCCTGCCCCTGTTCCTGCTACCTGGGAGCTGCAGCAGCCGCCCGGGAAGGCTCACAGCATTCCTGGCATTCCGCAGCTCTCACGCCCCAGCTTTATTTACCCGAATCCGGATGCAGAGCGGCCGTGCGGCTGGTCTGGCTGTTTGCAGACAGCTTTCTGAATCCCTGTGCTCAGGGATTCAGGGAACATGCTTATGTTGAGAGCTTTGCCCACTGGTTGGCCATCCTCCATCCTGCCTGTTGCCCCAGGGACCCCCATCCACAGGGCATTCGCAGTCTCCAGGAGCAAGAAAATTGGGGAGCAAAGCCGTGCTTGGTAGAGAAACATGAGAAAACGAGACTGAGAAGTTGCAGGACCTGGGGCTGTTTAGCCTGGAGAAAAGGAGGCTGAGGGGAGACCTCATCACTGTCTACAGTTCCCTGAAAGAAGGTTGTAGCAAGGTGGGTGCTGATCTGTTCTCCCAAATTAGAAGTGATAGGATGAGAGGAAATGGCCTTAAATTGCACCAGGGGAGGTTTAGATTGGATATTAGGAAAGATTTCTTCACTGAAAGTGTTCCCAGGCACTGGCAGAGGCTGCCCAGGGAAGTGGTGGAGTCCCCATCCCTGGAGGTGTTTAAAGGTTGGGTAGATGAGCTGCTCAGGGATCTGGTTTAGTAGTGGACAGGTACAGTTGGACTCGATGATCTCAAAGGTCCTTTCTAACCAAGTGATTCTATGAGTCTATGAATGCAGGAGCTGAGCTGCGGGGAGAGGATGCCCAATCCTGGCAGGTTGGGGCAGGAGCTCACAGCTCCTTCTGCTGCGTCCCCAAGGATACAGCGGCAGCACCCGGATTTGTTTGTTTTGGTAGGGTTGCTTCCCAGCTGGAGCAGCAGCCTGTGGGCACCGCGTCCCTTGGCACAAGGACGGCTGCTGTGGGTGTGTGTTATCACCTGCTTTATCACTCCGTCGTCACAGGCATTTCCCTCCTCTCTTTCCGCGTCGTCTCACCAGGTTTCACCATCAACATCGCCCAGACCCACAGCCCTTTATTCCGTGTGGGTCCCGCGCAGGCCGGGATGTGTCCCTGACACCACGGTGCCATTGCTGGAGACTCTTGCTGTTTCAGCTGAAATACCACGCAGAAACCAAACTTCCTGCTCCCATCCCTGTGTCCGTGGTCTCTGTGTCCTTAATCCCTGCATCCTTGCATTCCTGTGCCCTTGACCCTTGCGTCCTTGTGGTCCTGCATCCCTGTGTGCCTGATCTCTGCATCCCTGCACCCCTGTCCTTACACCTTGCATCCGTGTGTCCATGTTTCCCGGTGTCCTTGGTCTATCTCTGTATCCCCGTGGCTCTGCATCCCTGTGTCCCCAGTCCCTTCATCTCAGTATTCCCCTGTCTTGGACCCCTGCATCCCTGCATCTTTGATTTCTGCATCCTTGTGTTCCTGCATCCCTGCATCCACAATCCTTAAATCCCTGTGTCCCCAGGACCCTAAGATGGGGTGGCTGGAGGTGCCTGCTGAGCTGCTGGGTGGACTGGCACCTGAATGTGACACCTTCTGAGGGCTGTAGAGCTGCAGCCCTGGAGAGATGGAAAAGGGCCGGTGAGCTCTTCTCCAGATGCCACTGCTGTTGCTCCAGTGGCTATGAATGAGACACCTTGTCCCCAGAGCAGCAGCTCTCTCGCAGGTGAAAGGAAGACAACTTGTCCAGCCAGGGACAATTCGGGGAGGTACGCTCCTTCCTGTGGTCCCAGCAGGTCAAGACAAGGCTGAGGATTTTGTTGGGGCCCTGTGGCCACCTGCTAAGTCCCAGTTCCAGCCAGAAGCACCTTGTTTCCCTGGTGCCACCCCACAGCAGCTCCTCTGCAATCTTGGGTCTTGCTTCTTGTTGTTTCTCCTTGGAACCTGGAGGCTGGAACTTCCTAGGAACTTGGCCTGTCCTTTGTTGCCCCTGGTCCCTTCTCATGCATCTCCTCTCCTTCTCCACTTGCCAAATGCTAGAGCTGGATGAGCGAAGCAAGCTCATTGCCACCTCCTTATCATGGAAAACAGTTGCCTGAGAAGCCAAAAAATCCCCACCAGGATTTGGGAGAAAGGGAATTTCACTCTTCTTCCAATAATCCAATTTCTCTTGGGGGAAGCTTGGCAGCTCTGTGGACCAGCCCCGCAGCTGGCTTCCCAGCAAACCAGTTGGGCAAGCCACAGTGCTTTCTCCTGCCTCAAGTCCCAGCTTGCTCTTCTGGCCGGCAGGAATGAAGGTCTCCCCACCAGGCCCATCAAACCCTTCCCTTCTTCCTCCCTCTGTCCCTTGCCCCATTGCCTTCCCCGGGGACTTTGCTGGAGTCCAAGCCCTGGAATTCCTCTCTTTGCGCAGGACTTCTGGGGGCCTCTCCCAAGGTCCTTGCATTGAGCTTTGCATCCCATTGCAGTTATGAGCCACCCCAAGACCCCTCTCCTGGACAAGTGCTGGAGCAGAATGGGACCCATGGTGTGGGGTGGATGTCATTGTATAAGGAGCGACAGAGGGACCTGGAGTTGTTCAGCCTGGAGAAGAGGAGGCTGAGGGGAGACCTCATTGCTCTTTACAGCTTCCTGAAAGGAGTTTGTAGTGAGGTGAGTGTTGGTCTCTTCTCCCAAGTGACAGGTGATAGGACAAAAGGAAATGGCCTCAAGTTGCACCAGGGGAAGTTTAGATTGGATATTGGGTAAGATTTCTTCGCCAGAAGGGTTCTCGGGCACTGGCAGAAGCTGCCCAGGGAGGTGGTGGAGTCACCATCTCTGGAGACGTTTAAAAGAGGGGTAACTGAGGTGCTCGGGCATCTATTTATAGTAGTGGACAGGTATGGTTGGACTCAATCTCAAAGGTCCTTTCCAACCAAGCGATTCTGTGATTCCATGATTTAGAGCAGACACACAGGGGTGGCTGGGACACGCTCCAGGCTGCTCCATGCATTTCGCTGTGGAGCAGCGTGCACATCCTACAGCACTGAGAGCTCTTTCTCCACCCTCCCCAGCCCCTGTTCCCTCCTGAAGCCCTTCCTCCTGGCTGGGCTGCGGAGCCGCCTGGCGCTTTGCTGGGCTAAGCAGAAGTGGTTGGGTCGCAGCGTGCGCGCCGCAAATTCCTCATTCCTCTTCCCTGCGCTGTGCCGCCTGCCTGCCATCTTTGCATGCAAACAGTAAACAGGCTGTTATTATCCCGAATGCTTTGAATAACTGTGGCTATTTTTTCTCTTCCCAGTATTCTAAAAAGGCAAAAAATTCCCTGCGGTTTCTGAGTCAACCTTTTTTTTTCTCGCTCTCTTTTCTTTCCTTCCCACCACCTCTGTGACCTTGAAAAACCAGGCGGGCGAGCTCGCTGACTCTCCCTGCTCGCGCCCGCTCCTCAGCCTTGCTCTGGTTGCCACTCACACTGCTCCCTGTGGTTGGCAGCAAGAGAATTTGGGGCCAAGTCTGGTGGCAGAGCAGCCCCGGGGTGGTAGTGGTGGGCAGGATCCCAAGAACTTTTGGGAAACTTGCCCATCACCTCACCTAGTCCAGACTGCTGGGGATGCTTGAGGAGACTTGGGATGCTCAAGGAGGCTTGGGATGCTCGTGGTGACTGGGGTGCTCCAGGTAGCTGAGGATGTTCAAGACAGTTGTGGGTGCTCAAGATGGTTGGGGATGCTCGAGGAGGCTGGGAGGCTTGAGATGTCTGGGGTTGCTCAGGGTGATTGGGGATGCTTGAGTTGGCTGGGATGCTCGAGGTGGCTGGGGATGCTCCACATGCACAGCTTTTATAGGCAGCTGGGACAGGGACGTGGGATGCTGCCTGTGCTCCTTGCTTTGTGTCCAGGGAAGATGCAGGCAGCCAGGAGCCGAGGGGAGCTGAGGGGAGCATGAGAGGAACCTGACCAGCCAGCCCTTGCAGGCAGTAGGTATTCTCCTGGACTCCTTCATCCCCCTTACTGTCTCCTCACCTTCCTGCAGGGCAGCCCCGAGGCTCTCTTCCACCTTTGCTCCTTGTTGTAATCCCCAAATGTGATCCCTGGACCTGGCATCAGGACCTTTGGGTCAGCACATGGTGGGCTGGGGCCAGGCAGAGGGTGGCTATGACTGAAAGCCCCTCTCCACCCCAGGCTTCTCTAAGGCCTCCCCAGAGCCTTCTCTTCTCCAGGCTGAACAAACATCCAAAGGGATTAATTATGGGATGCAGAAAAATTGTGGTTGTTAGAAGCTCATTTGGAAGGAAGGGGAGTGAGGCTTGCGGTGCTTCCTCTGCGGGATGCAGGCGATGGAGACGCTTGGAGCCATCACTCAGGGCGGGGAAAGCCCTTAGAAACCACTGAACTTCATTCTCCAGGTCTTAACAGCAGCACTGAGTCACTGCCCAGTAACACTGCTCAGGAAATGTCGAGCGAAACATTTTCCCATACAGAAGAACTTGGTTTCTTTTTTAGTAAAAAAACTTGGCTTCTTCCTTTCAGGAAAAATTGGCTGCTTGGCCTTCCTGCCCGCTTCTTGGGAGAGAACCATTCATCCTAACCTTGCTTCACTCTCTACTTCAGAGATAAAAATCTTCTAAAAAACCAAGCATGTAAGAATTTGTATTCCTAGAATCACAGAACAGTTTGGTTTGGAAGGGACCTTAATGCCCATCCAGTTCTAACCCCCGGCCATGGGCAGGGACACCTCCCACTGGATCAAGGTGCTTAAAGCCCCATCCAACCTGTCCTTCAACACCTCCAGGGATGGGGCAGCCACCACTTCCCTGGGCAACCTCCCCAGGACCTCTCCACCCTCATTGTGAAGAATTTCTTCCTAATGTCTAATCTAAATCTTCCCCCTTCCAATTTAAAGCCATTCCTTCTCGTCCTCCATGCCCTTAAAAAAAGCCCCTCCTCAGCTTTCCTGGAGCCCCTCTCCGCACTGGGAGGCTGCTCTAAAGTTTCTCTGCAGCCTTTTCTTCTCCAGGCTGAACAACTCCAACTCTCTCAGTCTGTCCTCACAGCAGAGGTTCTTCAGCTCTTGGATCATCTTCATGGCCTCCTATGGACTCAATCCAATATTGGTTGATGGAAGAGAAATTGCCTGTTTCTCATTGTCCTTACGCTTAGGAAATTCACAGAATCACAAATTTAGGGAAAAACAGTTGACTTCAGGCCAAAGGGAAGTTTTAACTCCCAGTGCTTGAGATTTGACGTGTGCAAGGTTTCCTTGAAAACTTTCACCATGGGGTGCAGGGTGAAAATCACTTCCCTTGAGTTCTTTAATTCTTCAGTTGAGAAAGTCGGAGCATGTTTCATCTCCAGCTGACCCTTCAGAGTCAGGATGCTGTGGCCACCACTGGTCTGGACCAGAGCAGATTCCTGCTGCCCTCCCCAGGGAGCCTCCCCAGCCATTTGCCCCACACCCACCCTCCCACCAGTGCAGGTTGGAAGCTGCAGGGTGAGAAAGGCGTCACAGAGCCCAAAATGAGGAAAAAAACTCAGCTTCAGGGAGAAAACCACAAAAACAGTGAGAGGCAGAATGTGAATTTTGGCCTCGATGGAAAATGACACAGGCTGGAAAATATTCCCACCCGCATTTTTACAGCCTTAAAGTGCAATCCCTTCTGTTTTTTCTTTCTCCCTCTTGCACAGGGTCCAGCATGAAGTAAGGCTACACCGGCGATCCCATGGCATTAAAGGAATCTGTAAGTGACACCAAGTAAACAGGGGTCGGGATGGAGGGTGGGACAGGGCCACGTGCGCCCAGATCCACCGAGAGCTGCGCCGACTGCTTTTGGGAAGCGAGGCCAAGCCTCCGCCACCGTGACTGGTCGTCCTGGAACTCCTGGCATGTCTTGGACCCACCAAAAGTTTAGAAGTGTTGTTTCCAAGACAACCCAAACATATTATTTTTTCCAGCTGTCCAAGAAAGAAAAAAAAGTGGAATTTAAAAAAAAATACAGAAACAGAACCAGAGGAAATTCTAAGAAAATGAGATCAGATGGAAAACTGGCAAGCAGGTCCCTCTCCCCGGTGTCCCTGGCGGAGGGAATTTTTACAAGAGCAAGTAGTGATAGGATGAGGGGAATCGCTTTAAATTAAAAGGGGAAAGATTTAGATTAAACATTAGGAAGAAATTCTTCACATTGAGGGTGGGGAGGCCCTGGCACAGGTTGTCCAGAGAAATGGTGGCTGCCTCCTCCCTGGAGGTGTTGAAAGCCAGGTTGAATGGGGCTTTGAGCACCTTGATCCAGTGGGAGGTGTTCCTGCCCATGGCAGAGGGCTGGAACTGGATGGGCTTTAAGGTCCCTTCTAACCCAAACAGCTCTGTGATTCTGTGTTGGCTGGAGAGGGGCAGGGAAGATGCTCATGGAATGAGTGAGGTCCTCTCCATGCAAGGATGCACATCAAGACCATGCTTGCCAGCCGGGGCTATTCTGGAGCTGCTGCCCCACGCACCAGACCAGGAGCGGCTCCGTCCTAGAATAGAACCACCACTGAGACGGCTATTTCGGATTGTGTCCCTGCAGAGTTAAAAACGTGTCTGCAGCACTTGGGGAGGCTCCTCCATGGGGCCCAAAGACAACTCGCTTCTGCCCAGAAGCTCCTATATTTCCATCTTGGTTCTTGCTCCTCCTCCATTCATTGACCCCTCACTACAAGGAGGACATTGAGGGGAAGGAGTGCAACCGGAGAAGGGAACGGAGCTGGGAAGGGGCTGGAGCACAAGTCTTGCAAGAGGCATCTGAGGGACCTGGGATTGTTCAAATGGAGAAAAGGAGGCTGAGGGGAGACCTTATCACTGTCTATAGCTGCCTGAAAAGAGGTTGCAGAGAGGTGGGGTTTGGTCTCTTCTCCCAAGTGACAAGTGATAGGATGAGAGGAAACGTCCTCAAATTGCACAAGGGAAGGTTCAGATTAGACATCAGGAAAAATGTCTTCACTGAAAGGTTTCTCAGGCACTGGCAGAGGCTGCCCAGGGAGGTGGTGGAGTCTCCATCCCTGGAGGGTTTTAAAAGACGGGAAGATGAGGTGCTCAGGGATCTGGTTTAGTAGTGAAAAGGTACGGTTGGACTCGATGATCTCAAAGGTCTTTTCCAAACAAACAATTCAATGATTCTATGATTTATCTCCCCATTGTGCTTGGCTTAGGCCAACCAGCAACATTGCCTTTTCTTCACCCTGGTGCGTTGGCACTGAAGCTGAGAGATGCACAGAGCTGACTGGGCTGTAGGAGGACCATGGGCTGGTGTGGGCGAAAGCTCAGCATCACCAAGCATCCTGGCTTTCCCACACATGGGGACCAGATTGCAAATCCCAGGCATTTTTTTTCTCTCTGTTTTCTTGTGCAATCCCTGCTGTCGTCCTCTTCACTGGTGTTGCTGTCAGATGAGTCCCTGCCGTGCAGCTGCAGCGAGTGAAGCCAGGCAGCTAACCTGCTTGGGTGAAGCCAGGAGAACCCACCTGGGCTTTGGAAGATCCAGGAGGACCGTCAGGGAGAAGACAACCCATGTAACAGAGGGACACGAGAGCCCCAGCTGCAGCTGAGCTCAGGGAGGCAGTTGGTGGCTTTGTGGGCATTTGTGCAGCAAATGAATGGGAGTGACAGGGAACAAACATCACCCTTGGGACTGCTGCACCAGGGGCAGCAGGAGGGCCTCCTCAGGAGGCTGTGGTTGCTGAACACACGGTTTTGTGGTAAAGCAAGTCAGACATCACAGGTCAGCTTCAGCTTGCTTCCAGGCAGGAGAACCACCCCTGGCTCTTCCAAACCACATGCTCTTCAATCACCACCAAACATCATCTCCAGTCCCATGGTCTTAACATTATCTCCACTCCCGTGGTCCAAATACCATCTCCATTCCACGACCCATCTCTACTCTCACAGGTCCTTAGAGGCTGGTGCTCCAGAAGGCAGAAGAGCACCGAAAAGTACTCTGAATCCAGAGCATCTCCAGGTCCACAACCTCTCCTGGCTCCAGCAGATCCTCGGTGCTAGAACTAAGGATCCTTGGTGCAACAACGGCACAGGTACTTGAGAACACTCGGGCTGCTCTAGTGTGGTGGATCCCTCTTGCTGCTCCCACACACAGCCTTGCATTGCACAACCGACACGCAGCTGCGCATCTCCCTGACTGTCAGATCCTCTTCACGTGCCAGGGAACAGAATCCCAAGATGATAAAGCAGCAGCGTGCCAGAGTGAGCTCGACCACCATAAAACAAACTCAAGGCTTAACCCTTGAAAGGCAGTACTGGTAGAGCATTTCCAAGTATCTCCAAGCATCTCCATTTGGGGCAGATTTTTCCCACTGTGCATCCAAAACAAGCTCAGTCCCTTCCTTTGCTGGAAGAATGGGGGCAGATGGTCTTTGGTCTGCTTGCTGGCCTTTTCTTGCACCAAGTCCTCCTGTAGCTCAACTTGCGGTCCTCCTGTCCTGGGTGCCCCAGGGACATGGGTTGACATGTGAGCTTGGTTGTGCTACCCACAGACACACTAAGGCTTGGGAACAGTCAGTTTTCCCTCCTGCAGACAAGAATTTTCCCAGTAACCCTGGATGCCTCCCTAAGCTTGACATTTGGAACATGACTAGAAAGTGTTGGCTCATTCCAACGTGCCAAGGCAAGCGCTGCCTCTTCCTTCAGGTTCTGCAACAACCCACCAGTGTTTTGCTTTTGTGCAACACCTGGAGACTTTCCAGAAGGTGAGGCAGGTTGGGGAGGCACAGGAGCCTGCGGCACTGAGCCTCCTGGGAATGCTGGAATTGTATTTGCTGCTGAATTCCATCCCCAGCAAAGCGGGTCAGGATGGTGTTGCTGCACTCACCTCGGCCCTGGGCACAGAACCAGGGTGGATTTTATGGTACCTTATTTAATTTTATCCATCTGGTCTTCATCCAGTTTCCCAGAGGCTGGGAATAATGCTCCTCTCATATTCTGATATTGTTAAGATACGAGAATTCCACAAATTCTTTCAAAACTCCCCAACTTTCTCATCTTCCCTGCAATCTCAAGGCTTCATCATCCTTAAAACCCAATGGAATGAGCAGCATTTCCCCGGTGTTGTAACGCTGACGTAGCAGGGTTGTGAATCAGTGGGGATCTTTCTGCCTGAACCATGTTGTATCATTGTTATTGCTGAAGTTTATTTTAAACCACAAAGCAATCCAGTCTAAGTAGACGGCGAGTAGCTCCATCACATCCCATTTCAAACCTATGAACTGGTGAGAACTGTATTAATGCAAAACTATTCTGGTTCATGAGACCCCACGCCAAATAAACTGGATGCCATGTGGTAATCCAAGCGGTGTGTAACATTCTAAAGTGTATAAATAGCCCTCATTGGCCTTCGCCCGGGTGTGCCTGAGGGGCAGGGGGAACTGTAGTGCCTGAGTTTGCCTTGGAAAGCTGATTTGAAAACCAGCAATGGGTTTAGAGCTTGAATTTGCATTCAATTCTGGTTTCTGCCACAACACTGTCAAAGCAGGTCAGCTCTGCTAAACAGAAACCTCACGAGACCTTTCAGTCTGCACTGCCTTTTCCAGGTAGGCAAATAACACACAACAAAAAGGGGTGCTCGGTTCCTAAACGGTGGTCCCAGCTTTAGTGCACGTTCCTGCTGCCTTCAGCTTTAGCTCTGCCTGTTGCATTTCAACCACCCCACTCAGCAGCCTCCAGTGCACTTCATGCTCTCCCAGCTTTTCCAAGAAAAGCCTGACGTATGTGCAGATTGAGGGGCAGAGGCCATGGAGCCACCAAAACAAGGAGAAGCAACTCCCCCAGATGTCCTAGTGAGACGTGGCTCACATTGGGACATCCTTTGAGTGCCCGGAGGTGAAGAGGGAGTGCATCTGCCCCTGGGTTGCAGCAGCCTTGCCACCAAGCGCTGAGCCCTGCTCCTATCCCGGCATCTCCCTCGCCTGGGGTGCAGGGTGAATGAACTCCAGCGCTGGAGTTTGGAGTGGACGCTATGTCCACATTCTTCAGCCCAAGGCCGGGAATGTCAACTCCTGTCCCGACGCCAGGGGCTTGCATTCCTTCCCAATGCCGCTGCTAAAAAAATGCCAGCCCAGAATGGTCCCGGGGAGAGGGGACGGGAGGAGATGTGCAAAGCCTGCAGAAAAGCCCTTGCCATGGTGGCAGGGCCAGGCAAGGGTTAGCACGCGTGTGCTGGTGTGTATTTACTAAACACTGCTCCCCGGGGAGAGGGAATGGCTGGAATTCAGCCCCCCTTGCTCCGTGCCAGACCCCAAGGACATGCAGGCGGACCTGGGGAATTCGCTCCTCCAGCCTGTTACCATGGTTGAATATTTCAGAGACCCAAGCAATAAAAAAATAACAACAGGAGAAAACCAAAACACTTTATTGGAAGGGAAGAAAAATAGCAAGGGGAAAAAATGCAAAAGAGTAATGAGAAAGACCAGAGAGTCCAAGAATGCATTAGATCATCCTTAGAAACTGGTGTCCAAGGAGTTCTCCATAGCTCAAGATTTTCTGATATTTATTGAGTGTTGTTTCAACCGTGACTCCTGGCACCAGCTGGGGCTCAATGGCACAGCATTCTGAGAGACACAGAACCATGGAATGGTTTGGTTGGAAGAGACCTTAAAGCCCATCCAGTTTCAACGCCCCTGCCGTAGGCAGGGACACCTCCCACTGGATCAGGGTGCTCAAAGCCCCATCCAACTTGGCCTTGAACACCTCCAGGAATGGGACAGCCACCACTTCTCTGGACAACCTGTGCCAGAGCCTCCACACCCTCACAGGAAAACATTTCTTCCTAAGATCTCATCTCAGTCTCCCCTCTTTCAGCCGAAAATTATTCCCCCTCATCCTATCCCTGCACTCCCTGATCAAGAGCCCCTTCCCAGCTTTTCTGGAGTCCCCTTCAGTACTAGGAGGCTGCTCTAAGGTCTCCCCAGAGCCTTTTCCTCTGCAGGCTGAACAACCCCAACTCTCTCAGCCTGTCCTTGTATGGGAGCTGCTCCAGCCCTCGGATCACCAGCGTGGCCTCCTCTGAACTCACTCCAACAGATCCATGTCCTTCCTGTGCTGAGGACTCCAGAACTGGACCCCAGGTGGGGTCTCACCAGAGTAGAGCAGAGGGGTAGAATCCCCTCTCTGGCCCTGCTGGTCCCACTGCTTTGCAATTCAGCCCAGGACATATTTGGCTTTCTGGGACGTAAGCCCATGTTTCCAGCTCATGTTGATCTTCTCAGCCACCAGCACCCCTAGTCCAGCAACCTCAGGGCTGCTCCCAATCCATTCTCTGCCCAGGCTGGATTTTGCTTGGAATTGCCCTGACCGCAGTGCAGGACCTTGCCCTTGGCCTTGTCGAACTCCATAAGGGTCACACAGTCCGACCTCTCCAGCCTGTCCAGGATCCTCTGGATGCCATCCCTTCCCTCTGGTGCGTTGACCGTGCCACACAGCTTGGTGATGTCAGAAAACTTGCTGAGGGTGCCCTCAATCCCACTGTCATTGCTGTAGACCAATTCCTCTCAGGAGAACTGAGCACCAAGTGTATTGTAACATTGTGCAGTTTTAAGACCAGATGAGTGTTGGCATGCTTGTCACTCCCATGTGAACTGAATTGATTCTTCAGGGGCAAATGAGCCAGACTTGCATCATCTTGGCCAGAGCGGGAACTCTGGGCTCCCAAAGCTCTGCGTTGCCTCCGCAAGAGGAAGGAATGCTTTGCAGGAGAGTCACAGACATGAAGCACAGGGAGCAATGCCTCACAATCCGCATGCTGAAACCTGCTCGTAAAAAACTGCCCACAGAGTGATTTAAACACCCAGTGCACCAATATAAACAAGTCCCTTCAGGATCAGAGGAACCAGGGATACCTGCCTGCCTGCAGGTTTGCATCTCACCTTCTCTTGGTTGATGACAGCAAGGCGCATAACACAGGTATGTTCTCATGCTGGGGCAGCCACCGGCCTCTCCTTACTTAGCACCTCCAAGGATTTTGGAGAGTGGTTTGTGTCCCCCATTACTCTGCTTGCCAGCTCTGCCCCGGGTCACCCCTGTTGATGCACCCTGCTGCCATCCTGCCAGGAGTTCACCTGGAAGTGGCCAGATGGGTTTCTTATGCACCTCTCAAGTGATACTGGAGCCCAGGATCAGATTTTAATGATCCCAGAGAAGTGGTGGCTGCCCCATCCCTGGAGGTGTTCAAGGCCAGGTTGGATGGGGCTTTGAGCCCTCTGATCCAGTGGGACGTGTCCCTGCTCATGGCAAGGGTTGGAATTGGATGGGCTTTGATGTCCCTGCCATCCCAAACGATGCTGCGACTCTGTGATTCCATCCATGGTGTTCATCACCAGACCGCGGGTGCCGCAGGTCTCTGCTCGGTGCCGGCAGCGCCGGGACCGCCTCACCCACGGCTGCTGCCGCCCCGGCCAGGCAGGATCGGCCCCCCCCCCTCACGGGAGGCTCCGGTTCCCACCCCGCCGGTCCCAGCCCGGGCCGCCAGCGCCCCCTCGCGGCGCCCCCGAGGAGCCCAAGGAATCGGGGAGTCACAGAGCCAGGGAATCACAGAAGCGAGGAGATTGGGAAAGACCTCGCAGCTCATCCAGCGTCAGCCCAGCCCCACCGTGCCGGCCAAACCATGGCCCAGAGTATCACATGCAGAAGGCTTTTGAACATCTCCAGGGATGGTGACTCCACCACCTCTGCCAGTGCCTGAGAACCCTTTTCTGTCAAGAAATTTTTCCCAATATCCAGTCCAATCCTTCCCTGGCACAACTTAAGGTCATTTCCTCTCATCCTATCTCTTGTTACTTGGGAAAAGAGACCAGCACCCACCTCACCACAACCTCCTTTCCAGAGGCTGCAAGAGAGCAATGAGGTCTCCCCTCAGCCTCCTCTTCTCCATACTAAACACCCCCAGGTCCCTCAGCTGCTCCCAGAGCCCGTGGGCTCCAGCCTCTTCCCCAGCTCTGTTCCCTTCTCTGGATGCACCCCAGCCCCTCAATGTCCTTCTTGTAGTGAGGGGCCCAAACTGAACCCAGGATTTGAGGTGGTAGAAGCCCTGTCCCTGGAAACCTTCTGCTCAAGTTGGATGGAGTTCTGAGCAATCTGATTGAGTTAAAGATGTCCCTGCTCCTGCAGGAAGGTTGAACTGGAAGACCTGCAAAGGCCTTTTCCAACCCAAAGCATTCTATGATTCATCCTCAGTGTTCAGGTTTTGCTCCTTTCCAGCCACTGTGTTGACTGATGCTGGTGGCATTGCAACACCTGCAACACCACTTTGCCAGAAAAGTGGAGACAGGAATTAGATCTATGCAGCCTAAACAAATTCAGGCTCCTCAAAATAATCTAAACCCTGAGAGGAGTGTGAGAGTCATGCTCTCTCTTGCTTCCTGCTTTGATGGATCCAGGGGTTCCACAACCCCTTCTGTAGAGGGCTTCCATGAATATGGGTGAGATGATCAGTACCTCCTTCTGTTTCTCATTCAAAAGTAACTTTTATCCTAGTGAAAACAGAAATTTTAATGCTTTCTCAGAAAGGAAGTAAAATATACATATTTTCCACTTCCTGGGCAAATACTGCAGTTGTGCTTTTGTAAAAGAAGGATGGGATACAGTGACTTCTACAACTAATTTTCTTCACTCCCATAGCATGCATGGGCTTTGAAAAACCTTGGTAACCATAAATCAGCAGAAATTGCCACAGCACAGGGAAAAACATCTATCAGTGATCTGTCAAACATGACCATGTAAGTTTGCAACTGCTGTTCTGTTGACTTCTCAAGGGAAAAGGGACGGGCTCAGAGAGGACTAAACTCTCTGAGGATGGGTTGCTGTGTTTGGAGTCATGAGCTGAACGACAGTGCAGGGTCTGTTGTTTCAACAGAGAGGTAAGGAAGCCCCTGAAGACAGGTTGTGAAGGCTCATTTGCACTAAAAGCCAACAAAAGACCAAAGAGGTGATAGAAACCCAGGAGCACCAGGCTGGCCCAACGTCAGCTCTCTGCGGTGCAGCACGGTTGAGCTGGACTTGAGTCTCTGGCACCGAGTAATTCTCAGGCTGTTTGTGCCAAGGTGGTTTTAACACCCATGATTCCAGGCGGTCAGGGGTTGATTTTAACATCAGCAGTCCTTTGATGAGTTAGGAAAACCCAGTGTGTTTCAGTCTTTGTGCAGAACATCCTGGGCCCAACAGCTTGCGCCAGCCGCAGATCCAGATAAAGCTGCGCTGAAGACAAACCCTTTGACTCAAGGTGAGACAAGGTACTCTGTAAGACAGAATGGGATCCCATCAGGCTGGGACTGGCCGTATCCATTGACAGCTCTGGACAGCTGGCATCCCTCTGCCAGGAGGGAGTCCCCAGGTTCAGGTGCCTGCTTGCCTTCTGTGTTCTCTCCAGCAGACGTCCTTCTGATTTTCTCTCAATTTTGTCATCAAGATGGTCTTATTTGTCGTTTTGTGGCCTGTCCTGATACCAACTCTCACTTGAGTGTTAAGCCTGAGCGCACAACAAAAAACGTAACAGCACTACAAGCCTTGTTGTGCAATCCGTGCTTCAAAACAGCCCCAAATCCTGGTGTCTGTTGACAAGGAGAATTGTCTGTTGGCTTTAGACGACACACACCCCAGCCAGCATCCCCCAGGTGTCCTGGGGAGGGAAGAGGTGAGACTGTTGCCCTGAACACAAACAATTTATTTCGTATTTAGCAATTTCACAGCGTGCAACGCTCCCCTTAAAAGGCAAAGAAATAGCATCTGCCGTAACATCTACGCTGCAATTGTTCTCTGGCACTTTGCTGTCCTCCAGCCTCTGTTTGCTTAATGCCATAGTAGCTCTCAGTCAGCTTCGTGTTGCCAAGATGTTTTTTTCCCAATAAATTCTACATTTCCAGGAACTTGTCCACGACATTTCCCTCTGCTGCCGTGTGAGTGACTTTTCCTCTCTTTATATCTTCCAGCCCAAGTGGTCATGACCATGCAGTGATGGATCAGCCAGCTCCTCCTTCTCAAGGGCAGCCCTGTGGACCTGTGTGCACAATTGGAGATCAGAAGAAGAAAACAGAAGTCTGTTGTGAAAGGGAGCAGGCTGGAAGTCAGAGGCTTTTTTTTTTCTTGCTTCAGTGCTGTGTCTCTGCTATTCCAGAAACAGGGACACCAGCCTTCCCAGGTACCACCTCCTGCTTATGGCTGATGAGACAGGGTAAAAAGAGAGTGTGCAGGGTGTGTCTATACATTTTCAAGTTTGAAATTCCAGCACTTCCCTGTCCTGGAAGAGTCCATGGGTGACTGCTGATCTGGGTGAAGCCATCCACCTATTTATACAATACAATACGTGGTTCATTCCCTTAGGCTCGGTTATCCTCCTTGGGCTGTGGGAAAAAGGATGGTAAATTTAGAGATGTGGGAGAAAAAAAGCAGTAACCCCCCTGGGTCTGCTCTGCTGGGATGAGAGAGGAGAACTGGAAACCCTGGGACACCTCACTCCGTGAAAGCCAGAAGTGGGATACCTCTCAGGTAGCGGGGGAAGCAGAGCAAATGAATAGGTTTTAACCCTACTCAGGAGTGTGCATGTGTGTCCTTGCCCATGGAAAGGGGTTCCTGCTGCCATTACAGAGCCCTTTAGAAGCTCCCTGAGAAGATAAATACTAAATAGTTTAGAAAGCCTAGTGCTTACACAAGCTCTGTGGTGATATCTTTTCCCGGGTCTCCTAAAATCACTTTTGCCCCTTTCTAACAATTGTCTATGAGCAAAGCCAAAGTTTCACAGGGTTTCTGTGGAGCAGCCTAGCTGGAAGAGGTCTTTGTGCAATCAAGGAGATGAAGGCTCTAGTACCATGTAACCGAGGTGCAGATTTGTGGGAAGCCATCCAAGTGCTGAGGTCACCTGGTCCTCGTAACGAAGAGAACCTGTTGGAAGGCAAAAATGTTAGAAGACTGATTGAAAGAGGCAGGACTTCATTCCTTTGTCTACATGAAGGGGCCAGTTCTCCTGGGAATGTTACAGTCACAAAGGGGAGGTGTAAAAAGCCACCCTTCATCACAGCAGTGTGTGTAAGCAAGTCCAAATATGGAGACGTCGTTACCAAAGCCCTGTCTCTCATCTTCCAAATATCTCTATATCCTGTGTCTTCTAATGTATCATATTCTCATCAGGGCCATTAACTGTCAAGTTTTTGCTTTTGCAGATTTGTTTGACATCCAGAAATGAATACCAGCTCTTCCCTGCCTCTTGGGACGTGGTGGTGGTAAATGTTGATACAATCACGCTCCGAGCACAAGCAGTGATGCGCCTCACTGCCCAGCCAAGCAAAACTTTTCCATACGAGCACTGTGAACTCACAGCTATCACGAGCAGCTTTCCACAGAGAAACTTTGTGTATCCTCTTGCAATCTAATCTTACCCAGAATGGTTTGGAAAGACCGTGAACTCGATCCTGCCAAAAATAGTCTGTGCAGCCAAAAAAAAAATCAACAGTATTTGAGCCGGCCTGCGAGTTGCATTTTTCACCTTTTTCGAATGATACATTTCTCGACATCCATGAAACCTTTGTTTGACTTGTAATCCCCCCGATTATTCTTCTAAGTGCAGCTGGCTGCTTTTTAATTATAATGTCAGGGCTCAGCAAGCAATCAGCTTCACGGGCATGACGGAACAGACCCCAGCAATGACTTTAGCCCTAATAGCGTCTGTGCGCAGGCTGGCAGACGTATCCTAAGAATGTGTTTATTTGTGTTGGGTTTATGTGGTTTTGGTGACCTCTTTTTGAAATCAGCCAGTGAAATCCAGGAGGGCAGTTACACATTCTCTAAAGAGAAACGCAGCGAAACAATCCAGCATGGCTCCTTCTGAGGAGTAGAACATTTCTGCTGAATATCTTATTCCCGTATCAATGGCAGGGATGATGAGGTTAAGGTTAAAGACACAACACCCAGGGATAGGATGGCTGCATGGATCTTGCCCCCTTGGTCCTAATGAAGAATGGCAGTGCTGATACGGGTTATGGGGAAAGTGAGGCACAGTGGCCATGTGGGGCTTCCTTTGGGTCCCATCACCATCACAGGCTGTTTCATAGCTGGGGAGAGACTGCACTGACAGGCTGAGAGAGTTGGGGTTGTTCAGCCTGGAGAAGAGAAGGCTGCAGGGAGACTTTAGAGCAGCCTCCCAGTACTGAAAGGGGCTGTGGGACAGCTGGGGAAGGACTTTTTACAAGGGCCTGGAGTGACAGGATGAAAGCGAATGGCTTTAAATTGGAAGGGGGAAGATATAGATTAGACATTAGGAAGAAATTCTTCACAATGACGGTGGGGAGGTCCTGGCACAGGTTGCCCAGGGAGGTTGTGGCTGTCCCATCCCTGGAGATGTTCAAGGCCAGGTTAGATGGGGCTTTGAGCTCCGTGATCCGGTGGGAGGTGCCCCTGCCCATAGCGGAGGGGTTGGAACTGTATGGGCTTTAATGTCCTTTCCAGATCAAACCATTCTATGATTCTCTGCATTTCTCAACCAGGGCTTGATGCACGTTTGTGCTCATTTAGTGCATCAGTTTTGCGAACGCTCTTTCCCTGATTTTTATTACGCAATGCAGGAATCCTAAGACTAAAGTGCGCCTCAGTTCTGGTTTTGATCACATTAGACACCACAAGTTAACTGTCTGCCCATGAGTCCCTAAGTGAGATGCGTTCCCAAATATCCGGAGTCTGGAATTTAGACTGTGTCTGGATGGCAAATAAACAGACATACCTGGACTCCACAGTTAGAGGCTGAGGAAATGGTGTGTGAAGGACCTGCAGGGTGGAGGGCTCACTCTCGGTATCCAACACTAGGCCCACATCCACCCAACTAAAGACTCCTTACGTAATTTGCAGCCCCATTTTCAGTCAGTCGTTTTATTTTTTTATGCCTCACACTGCTAAGTCAGTAATGTTTATTGTAGAGAGGTGTGTGAGCAATCTCTCTTTCACCACGGTGATTAAAAGAGCAGAACTTCCCATACACTTTCCACTCCTACAGTTACCAGCTGAAAGACTCGCTGGTTAAAAACCCTCAGTGGCCAATTAGCCTGCAGTGTCCTGCTGTTGTGGTGTGCTGTGTCGGTAGGAAATTCCTCCTGGCAGGTCAGAAGGGAGCATATAATTCAAAGTTATTAACTGATTTAATGGCCATAAATGAATATTGTGACACCACTGCTGAAAAGGTCAATCAAGCAGGCAGCTACAAGTGATGAATTTGCTAAGACCGAAGCTGTCACTGCTCCTCGAGGAGCCTGGAGGAGCTGGAAAGCACCCAGGTAGGAAGGCGATGATGGAGGCAGATCTTTCATCATCAGCCTGGGGGGCAAGGGACCAGATGCATTTAGAATCATAGAACCTTTGAGATCATCGACTTCAACCGTTACCTGTCTGCTACCAAACCAGATTCCTAAGCACCTCATCTGCCCATCTTTTAAATACCTCCAGGGATGGGGACACCATCCCTTACCTGGGCAGCCTCTATCAATGTCTGAGAACCTTTTCGGTGAAGACATTTTCCTGATGTCTAAAGGTCAGACATCAGTTTAGAAAAGCAAGATCTACTTGCCCACAGCCGATCACAACAGAGGTTTCGCGTTTCAGGGGAAAGGTGGGCATCTTGGAACAGGGTTTTGTGCCAAACTGCAACAGAAATACTTACTTTTGAAATTCTGCATAGACAAAAACTTTGGAAGAATGTCCGGAATGTTTGCACAGGCGATTCAAAGCCTCATGCTGGAATTTAATGTTGTTTTCATCATTTGACTTGATTATTATTGCATTCTTCCAAAATATATCAGCTGTTGTGCAGCACTGCTGCTGGCATTTCCATGCTATAACAAAACAGCAGAGGTGTTTCCAGCTTAGATTTCACTTTAGAATCCTCACAGGCAGCAATGCCTTTGCTGGGACTGAAATAACCAACCTCTGTCCATCAACAGCTTTCCTTCATCACGGAATGCAAAATCTGCTATGATTTCTTAGCCCTAAAAGGCCTGCAAGAACAAGATAAAAGTGAAAAGCAGATTAAAGCATGAAATATTATCAGGGAGTGCAGGGATAGGACCGGGGGGGGGGGGGGGGGGGGGGGCACACAGTTTTCAGCTGAAAGAGGGGAGATTGACAAGAAATGTTTTCCTGTGAGGGTGGGGAGGCCCTGCCACAGGTTGCCCCCTGGAAGCAGCCAACACAGATGGATTTCTGAAGCACCTTTCAAGTGATCTTGGAGCTCAGGACCGGAATTTAATGATCCCAGAGAAGTGGTGGCTGCCCCATCCCTGAAGATGTTCAAGACCAGGCTGGATGGAGCTTTGAGGACCCTGATCCAGTGGGAGGTGTCCCTGCCCATGGCAGGGGGTTGGAACTGGATGAGCTTTAAGGTCCCTTCTGACCCAAGAGGGCGACACCGGGGGGTGGACCGTGGCGGTCGGGCGCGACCATGAGGGGGGCGGTGGCACGTGGCCTCGGGGGAGGCCGGAGCGTGGTATACGGGGCGTGGCTTCGTGGGGGCGTGCTCGAGGGGGCGTGGATTAGGGGGCGTGGCCTGGCGGCCAGCGTGTGAGGGGAGCGCGGCCATGAGCGACGGGGCGGGGCGGGGCCTCTGGGGGCGTGGCTATGCGGCGCAGGTGTGAGCGCGGGGCGTGGTCTTCGCGGGTGTGGCTGTTGTCCGTAGCGGGGCGTACCCATGAGTGGCGGGGCGGGGCTTCGGAGGGGGTGTGGCCACGCGGGGAGGGCGCACGGGGCGTGTCCGGGGGCGCGGCGGCGCGGCGCGCGTGCGCGAGGCGGGGAGGGGCGCTCGGCCATGAGCGGCGGCCGCGCCGTGTGAGGCGCTCGGCGGGGCGGGGGGGGGAGGACCCCGGTCCCGGCCTCCCTCCCTCCTTCCCTCCCTCCCTTCATCCCCGCGATGGTACCGGGGCGGCGGGAGCGAGCGCTGTCGGCGCCGGGGGAGGCGGGCGCGGGACGGTGCGGGGTGCGGGGCCCGCGCCGCCATCTCCTCCGCCTCCTGTTTCTACTGCTGCCGCCGCTGCTGCTGCTGCTGCCGCCGCCCGCCCGCGCGCAGGGCCAACCCGGGCCGTTCTGGGCCCCCGCCGGGCCCGGGCCCAGCCTGAGCCTCTACCTCAGCGAGGAGGAGGTGCGGCGGCTGATCGGTGAGTGCGGCGGGGTCCGTGTGAGGGGGCTTCTGTGGGGCGGGGGG
>JAUMJL010001591.1:0-41852 GCA_033558185.1 Dromococcyx pavoninus | reverse complement strand
ATCCCACCCCATCCCAGTCCATCCCAGTCCATCCCAGTCCAGCCCACCCCCTGCCCAGGGTGAACTCCCAGGACGGGGGTTGGGGGGGGGAGGGCTGAGGTCAACCCCCTCCCCCTTCCCACCCCCCTCCCCTCCCCATCCCCCCCCTCCCCGGGGCGGGGGGCAGGGTGTGGAGGGGGCTGGGGGTTGTGGGGGGTGGGGGGGTGGTCTCGGGGCACTCACAAGCAGCGGGGGCCGCCCGGGGTGAGGTGGCAGCGCCCGTGGTGGCACTCGAGGGTGCTGGGGGTGTTGGGGGTGCAGTTGGTGCGGCACTGGACGAGGTCCCCGAGCACGACCGCGAAGTAGTGGTACCGGAACTCGGGGGGGGCCCGGTCCCAGCAGAGAGCTGGGGGGGGGGAGGGGATAGAGTGAGGGGGAGGGGTTAGAGTGAGGGGGAGGGGTGGAGGAGGAGGGGGAGGAGGGGGTTAGAGTGAGGGGGAGGGGTTAGAGTGAGGGGGAGGGGTGGAGGAGGAGGGGGGAGGAGGGGTTAGAGTGAGGGGGAGGGGTTAGAGTGAGGCGGAGGGGTGGAGGAGGAGGGGGGAGGAGGGGTTAGAGTGAGGGGGAGGGGTTAGAGTGAGGGGGAGGGGTTAGAGTGAGGGGGAGGAGTGGAGGAGGAGGGGGAGGAGGGGTTAGAGTGAGGGGGAGGGGTTAGAGTGAGGGGGAGGGGTGGAGGAGGAGGGAGAGGAGGGGTTAGAGTGAGGAGGAGGAGTGGGAGGAGGAGGGAGGAGGGGTTAGAGTGAGGGAGAGGGGTGGAGGAGGAGGGGGAGGAGGGGTTAGAGTGAGGGGGAGGGGTTAGAGTGAGGGGGAGGGGTGGAGGAGGAGGGAGAGGAGGGGTTAGAGTGAGGGGGAGGGGTGGAGGAGGAGGGGGGAGGGGTTAGAGTGAGGGGGAGGGGTTAGAGTGAGGGGGAGGGGTGGAGGAGGAGGGGGGGAGGAGGGGTTAGAGTGAGGGGGAGGGGTTAGAGTGAGGGGGAGGAGTGGAGGAGGAGGGGGAGGAGGGGTTAGAGTGAGGGGGAGGGGTTAGAGTGACGGGAGGGGGATGGGGAGGAGGAGGGAAGGGGAGGGGGAGGGGTTAGAGTGAGGGGGAGGAGTGGGAGGAGGAGGGGGGGAGGGGTTAGAGTGAGGGGGAGGGGTGGGAGGAGGAGGGAGGAGGGGTTAGAGTGAGGGGGAGGGGTGGAGGAGGAGGGAGAGGAGGGGTTAGAGTGAGGGGGAGGGGTTAGAGTGAGGGGGAGGGGGGAGGAGGAGGGAGAGGAGGGGTTAGAGTGAGGGGGAGGGGTGGGAGGAGGAGGGAGGAGGGGTTAGAGTGAGGGGGAGGGGTGGGAGGAGGGGGAGGAGGGGTTAGAGTGAGGGGGAGGGGTTAGAGTGACGGGAGGGGGATGGGGAGGAGGAGGGAAGGGGAGGGGGAGGGGTTAGAGTGAGGGGGGAGGGGTGCAGGAGGAGGGAGAGGAGGGGTTAGAGTGAGGGGGAGGGGTGGAGGAGGAGGGGGAGGAGGGGTTAGAGTGAGGGGGAGGGGTGGGAGGAGGAGGGGGGAGGGGTTAGAGTGAGGGGGAGGGGTGGGAGGAGGAGGGAGGAGGGGTTAGAGTGAGGGGGAGGGGTGGGAGGAGGGGGGAGGAGGGGTTAGAGTGAGGGGGAGGGGTGGGAGGAGGAGGGGGGAGGGGTTAGAGTGAGGGGGAGGGGTGGAGGAGGAGGGGGGAGGAGGGGTTAGAGTGAGGGGGAGGGGTGGGAGGAGGAGGGGGGAGGAGGGGTTAGAGTGAGGGGGAGGAGTGGAGGAGGGGGGAGGAAGGGTTAGAGTGAGGGGGAGGGGTGGGAGGAGGAGGGGGAGGGGTTAGAGTGAGGGGGAGGGGTTAGAGTGACGGGAGGGGGATGGGGAGGAGGAGGGAAGGAGAGGGGGAGGGGTTAGAGTGAGGGGGAGGGGTGCAGGAGGAGGGAGAGGAGGGGTTAGAGTGAGGGGGAGGGGTGGAGGAGGAGGGGGAGGAGGGCTTAGAGTGAGGGGGAGGGGTGGAGGAGGAGGGGGAGGAGGGGTTAGAGTGAGGGGGAGGGGTTAGAGTGACGGGAGGGGGATGGGGAGGAGGAGGGAAGGGGAGGGGGAGGGGTTAGAGTGAGGGGGAGGGGTGGGAGGAGGAGGGGGGGAGGGGTTAGAGTGAGGGGGAGGGGTGGAGGAGGAGGGGGGAGGAGGGGTTAGAGTGAGGGGGAGGAGTGGAGGAGGAGGGGGGAGGAGGGGTTAGAGTGAGGGGGAGGGGTGGGAGGAGGAGGGGGAGGGGTTAGAGTGAGGGGGAGGGGTGGGAGGAGGAGGGGGGAGGAGGGGTTAGAGTGAGGGGGAGGGGTGGGAGGAGGAGGGGGAGGGGTTAGAGTGAGGGGGAGGGGTGGAGGAGGAGGGAGAGGAGGGGTTAGAGTGAGGGGGAGGGGTGGGAGGAGGAGGGGGGAGGGGTTAGAGTGAGGGGGAGGGGGGAGGAGGAGGGGGAGGAGGGGTTTAGAGTGAGGGGGAGGGGTGGAGGAGGAGGGGGGAGGAGGGGTTAGAGTGAGGGGGAGGGGTGGGAGGAGGGGGGGGAGGGGTTAGAGTGAGGGGGAGGGGTGGAGGAGGAGGGGGGAGGAGGGGTTAGAGTGAGGGGGAGGGGTGGGAGGAGGAGGGGGAGGGGTTAGAGTGAGGGGGAGGGGTGGGAGGAGGAGGGGGGAGGGGTTAGAGTGAGGGGGAGGGGTGGAGGAGGAGGGGGGAGGGGGTTAGAGTGAGGGGGAGGGGTGGAGGAGGAGGGAGAGGAGGGGGTTAGAGTGAGGGGGAGGGGTGGAGGAGGTGGGGGGAGGAGGGGTTAGAGTGAGGGGGAGGAGTGGAGGAGGAGGCAGAGGAGGGGTTAGAGTGAGGGGGAGGGGTGGAGGAGGAGGGGGGAGGAGGGGTTAGAGTGAGGGGGAGGGGTGGGTGGAGGGGGGAGGAGGGGTTAGAGTGAGGGGGAGGGGTGGAGGAGGAGGGGGAGGAGGGGTTAGAGTGAGGGGGAGGGGTGGGAGGAGGGGGGGAGAGGGGTTAGAGTGAGGGGGAGGGGTGGAGGAGGAGGGAGAGGAGGGGTTAGAGTGAGGGGGGAGGGGTGGGAGGAGGGGGGAGGAGGGGTTAGAGTGAGGGGGAGGGGTGGAGGAGGAGGGAGAGGAGGGGTTAGAGTGAGGGGGAGGGGTGGAGGAGGAGGGAGAGGGGTTAGAGTGAGGGGGAGGGGTGGGAGGAGGAGGGGGGAGGGACTAGAGTGAGGGGGAGGGGTGGGGGGAGGAGGGGTGGGGGAGAAGGGGGAGGGGTTAGAGTGAAGGGAGGGGGATGGGGAGGAGGAGGAAAGGGGATGGGGGAGGGGTTAGAGTGAGGGGAGGGGCGGGGGATGGAGGGGGAGGGGTTAGAGTGGGGGAGGGGTTAGAGTGGGGGGTGGGGAGGGAAAGGGGTTAGAGTGGGGGAAGGGTGGGGGAGGGAGGGGTTAGAGTGGGGGAGGTGAGGGGGAGGGATGGGGAGGGGATAGAGTGGGGGGAAGTGTGAGGGACAAGGGGGAGGGGTGAGGGACAAGGGGGAGGGGCTAGAGTGAGGAGGAGGGGGGGGACGGAGGGGGAGGGGTTAGAGTTAGGGGAGGGGCGGGGGAGGGAGGGGGAGAGGTTAGAGTTAGAGGAGGGGCGGGGGAGGGGTTAGAGTGGGGGAGAGGAGGGGTTAGAGTGGGGATGGGCAGGGGGAGGGTGGGGGAGGGAGCGGCTAGAGTGGGAGAGGGGAGGGGGAGGGGTTAGAGTGGGGGGAGGGGTGGGGGAGGAGGGGAGGGAAAGGGGGAGGGCTTAGAATGTGAGGGGAGGGGGGGGTTAGAGTGGGGGGTGGGGTTAGGGTGGGGGGTGGGTTAGAATGGGGTGGGGGGGGGGCTGGTGGAGGAGGAGGGGGCGGGGCGGGATGGGGCAGGGGTTGCTCAGGGAGGGGTCCCCAAGGGGGGGATGGGTCCCCAAGGGGGGGATGGGTCCACAAGACGGGGTGGGGGTCCCCAAGACGGGGTGGGGTCCCCAAGAAGGGTGGTGGTCCTTAAGGGGGGGTGGGGGTCCCCAAGGGGGGTGGGTCCCCAAGGGGGGGTGGTGGTCCCCAAGAGGGTAGGGGTCCCCAAGAGGGGGTGGTGTCCCCAAGGGGGGTGGGGTCCCCAAGGGGGGTGGGTCCCCAATGGGGGGTGGGGGTCCCCAAGAATGGTGGGGGGTCCCCAAGGGGGGTTGGGGGTCCCCAAGAAGGGTGGGTCCCCAAGGGGGTGGGTCCCCAAGGGGGGTTGGGGGTCCCCAAGAAGGTTGGTGGTCCCCAAGGGGGGTTGGGGGGTCCCCAAGAAGGGTGGTGGTCCCCAAGGGGGGGTAGGTCCCCAAGGGGGGTGGGGTCCCCAAGGGGGGTTGGGGGTCCCCAAGAAGGGTGGGTCCCCAAGGGGGGTGGGTCCCCAAGAAGGGTGGTGGTCCCCAAGGGGGGGTGGGGGTCCCCAAGGGGGTTGGGGGTCCCCAAGAAGGGTGGGTCCCCAAGGGGGGGTGGGTCCCCAGGGGGGGTGGGTCCCCAAGAGGGGTGGGGGTCCCCAAGAAGGGTGGGGGTCCCCAAGAAGGGTGGGTCCCCAAGGGGGGGGGTCCCCAAGGGGATGGGTCCCCAAGAAGGGTGGGTCCCCAAGGGGGGTGGGTCCCCAAGAAGGGTGGTGGTCCCCAAGGGGGGTTGGGGGTCCCCAAGGGGGTTGGGGGTCCCCAAGAAGGGTGGGGGTCCCCAAGGGGGGGTGGGGGTCCCCAAGGGGGGTGGGGTCCCCAAGAGGGTGGTGGTCCCCAAGAAGGGTGGGGGTCCCCAAGAGGGGGTGGGAGTCCCCAAGAAGGGTGGGGGTCCCCAAGAAGGGTGGGGGTCCCAAAGAGGGGTGGGTCCCCAAGAAGGGTGGGGGTCCTCAAGGGGGGGTGGTGGTCCCCAAGAAGGGTGGGGGTCCCCAAGAGGGGTGGGGGTCCCCAAGGGGGGTGGGGGTCCCCAAGAAGGGTGGGGGTCCCCAAGAAGTGTGGGGGTCTCCAAGGGGGGTGGGGGTCCCCAAGGGGGGTTGGGGGTCCCCAAGAGGGGTGGGGGTCCCCAAGGGGGGTGGGGGTCCCCAAGGGGGGGGTGGTGGTCCCCAAGAGGGTGGTGGTCCCCAAGAAGGGTGGGGGTCCCCAAGAGGGGTGGGTCCCCAAGGGGGGGGTGGGCGTCCCCAAGGGGGGGTGGGGGTCCCCAAGAAGGGTGGGGGTCCCCAAGAAGGGTGGGGGTCCCCAAGGGGGTGGGTCCCCAAGGGGGGTGGGTCCCCAAGAAGGGTGGGGGTCTCCAAGGGGGGTGGGGGTCCCCAAGGGGGGTTGGGGGTCCCCAAGAGGGGTGGGGGTCCCCAAGGGGGGTGGGGGTCCCCAAGGGGGGGTGGTGGTCCCCAAGAGGGTGGTGGTCCCCAAGAAGGGTGGGGGTCCCCAAGAGGGGTGGGTCCCCAAGGGGGGGGTGGGCGTCCCCAAGGGGGGGTGGGGGTCCCCAAGAAGGGTGGGGGTCCCCAAGAAGGGTGGGGGTCCCCAAGGGGGGTGGGTCCCCAAGGGGGGGTGGGTCCCCAAGAAGGGTGGGTCCCCAAGGGGGGGTGGGGGTCCCCAAGAAGGGTGGGGGTCCCCAAGAGGGTGGTGGTCCCCAAGACGGGTGGGGGTCCCCAAGGTGTCACCGTCCAGCGAAGGCGCCTCCGTCATGTTCCTGGTGACCGGGTGCTCCGAGAGCTTGAGGCAGAGGATGGCTGGGGGAGGGGGACGGAGGAGCCATCAGAGCCCCCGCCTTGGGTGCTCCGGGGTGGGGGGGTGGGGGTCCCAAGGGTGGGGGGGGGGGGCACCCACAGGTCTCGTTCTGGCAGAAGCCCTGGTGCTCCTTCGTCTCCTGCAGGAACCCCACCAGCTCCTCCGTTATCCCCGCGAAGGTCTCGGTGACGTTGCTGCTGTTCCTCAGGGTGAAGAAGACCGAGTGCTCCACCACCACGCTGCCGGGGCTTGGGAGGGAGGGGAGGGGGGGGAAAGGACCACCACGAGGTCACACGAGGTGAAGGGAGACCACCCACCCACCCACCCACCCCCGGGGGTCCCCCCCCACCCTCACCTGAGACCGATGATCCTCACGCCCGTGTAACCCGGGATGTGACCGTAGATCTTCCTTATCTGAGGGGACAAAGGGGGGGGGAGATGCCACCAAGGAAAGGGGGGGGGGGGGAGGGGTGGGAGGGGGTGGGGGGGGTGGGGGGGGGAATGGGTCAGGAGGGGGTGGGGTGGGTGAGGAGGGGGTGGAGGGGGGGGATGAGGAGATGATGGAGTGGACTAAGGGGTGGTGGGATGGGTGAGGAAGGGGTGGGATGGACCTGGAGGGGGTGGGATGGACCTGGGGGGGGTGGGGTGGGTGAGGAGGGGGTGGGATGGGTGAGGAGGGGGTGGGATGGACCAGGAGGGGTGGGATGGGCCTGGAGGGGGTTGGATGGGTGAGGAGGGGTTGGGATGAACCAGGAGGGGTGGGATGGACCTGGAGGGGTGGGAGGGATGGGTGAGGAGGGGGTGGGATGGACCAGGAGGGGGGTGGGATGGACCAGGAGGGGGTGGGACAGACAAAAGAGGGGGTGACTCGAGCCCTCGTCCTCACCTCGGTGTGGAAGAACTTCTCAAACCTCTGATACGCCTCGGAGAGAGGGTCCTCCAGCTCCTCCGTGAAGTTGAAGTTGGTGATGGTCACCTCCACCCCGACGTCGGCCACGATGGCCTCGGGGAAAGCTGGAGAAGGCGTGGAGGGAAGAGAAAAGGGGGAGATGGAGGGTGGAGACCACTGGGGGGGGGGGGAGGGGCACGGGGTGGGGGGGGTGGTGGTGGTGGAACTCACGGAGAACAGTCTGGAAGTCGTCCACGGGGTATTGGCAGAGGGGGCCGTAGTACTGGGGGGTGCAGATGCACTTGATGCCATCGTAGGTGCCACCGTGTTGGCACTCGACTGGAGGAGAGAAAAGGGTGGTGGGAGACAAACAGAGACCCTCAGGAGACCCCCAGGTGCTGAAGGACCGGCGGGGGGAGAGGGAAAAAGCAGGAGGAGACCCTCGAGCAACGGCGGAGGTGGTCATGGGGAGGACTCACCCTCAGGAACAACCACGGGGACCTCTGGGGTGGTGGAGATGGAAGTGGTGGGGTGTCGGGTGGTGCTGGAGGGAGCTGTGGAGGTCAACTGGGTGGAGACGGTGGGAGCTGTGGAGCTGAACTGGGCGGTGCTGGTGAGAGCTGTGGAGCTGAACTGGGCGGTGCTGGTGGGAGCTGTGGAGCTCAACTGGGTGGAGCTGGTGGGAGCTGTTGAGCTCTCCAGGATGGTGCTGATGGGAGTTGTGGAGATGAACTGGGGGTTGCTGGTGGGAGCTGAGGAGCTCAACTGGCTGGAGCTGGTGGGAGCTGAGGAGCTCAACTGGGTGGCGGTGGTGGCACCTGTGGAGCTCAACTGGGTGGCGGTGGTGGCACCTGTGGAGCTCAACTGGGTGGTGCCGGTGGGACCTCTGGTGGTCAACTGGGTGGTGCCGGTGGGAGCTGTGGAGCTCAACTGGGTGTAGCCGGTGGGAGATGTGGAGCTCGATTGGGTAGTCCTGGTTTCAGCTGTGGAGCTCAACTGGGTGGAGATGGTGGGAGCTGTGGAGCTCCACTGGGTGCTGCCGGTGGGTGGTGTGGAGCTCAATTCGGTCGTCCTGGTTGCAGCTGTGAAGCTCAACTGGATGGTACCGGTGGGAGGTGTGGAGCTCAACTGTGTTGTGCCGGTGGGAGATGTGGAGCTCAACTGGGTGGTGCCGGTGGGCGCTGTGGAGCTCAACTGGGTGGCGCCGGGGGGAGGTGTGGAGCTCAACTGGGTGGTGCCGGTGGGAGCTGTGGAGCTCAACTGGGTGGTGCCGGTGGGAGCTGTGGAGCTCAACTGGGCGGTGCTGGTGGGAGGTGTGGAGCTCAAGTGGGTGGCGTCGGTGGGAGCTGTGGAGCTCAACTGGGTGGAGCTCGTGCCACCTGTAGATCTCTCCTGGGCGGTGCCGGTGGGAGTTGTGGAGCTCTCCAGGATGGAGCTGGTGGTAGCCCGGGAGCTCGAAAGGGTGGAGCTGGTGAGAGCTGTGGAGCTCTCGAGGATGGCGCTGGTGGAAGCTGTGGAGTTCAACTGGGACGTGCTGGTGGGAGCTGTCGAGATCTCCAGGATGGTGCCGGTGGGAGCTGTGGAGATCCACTGGGCGGAGCCGGTGGGAGCTGTGGAGCTCCAATGGGTGGCGGTGGTGGGAGCTGTGGAGCTGAACTGGGCGGCGCCGGTGGGAGCTGTGGAGCTCAAGTGGGCGGTGCCGGTGGGAGCTGTGGAGCTCAAGTGGGCGGTGCCGGTGGGAGCTGTGGAGCTCTCCAGGATGGAGCTGGTGGGAGCCTGGGAGCTCAACTGGGTGGAGCTGGTGAGAGCTGTGGAGCTCTCGAGGATGGCGCTGGTGGACCCTGTGGAGCTCAACTGGGACGTGCTGGTGGGAGCTGTCGAGCTCCACTGGGTGGAGCCGGTGGGAGCTGTGGAGCTCCACTGGGTGGAGCCGGTGGGACCTCTAGTGGTCAACTGGGTGGTGCCGGTGGGACCTCTGGTGGTCAACTGGGTGGTGCCGGTGGGAGGTGTGGAGCTCAACTGGGAGGAGCCGGCGGGAGCTGTGGAGCTCAATTGGGAGGAGCCGGCGGGAGCTGTGGAGCTCAACTGGGTGGAGCCGGCGGGAGGTGTGGAGCTCAAATGGGTTGAGCTCGTGCCACCTGTAGATCTCTCCTGGGCGGAGCCGGTGGGAGATGTGGAACTCCACTGGACAGTGCCGGTGGGAGCTGCGGAGCTCCACTGGGTGGAGCCGGTGGGAGCTGTGGAGCTCCACTGGGTGGTGCTGGTGGGAGCTGTGGAGCTCAACTGGGTGGTGCTGGTGGGAGCTGTAGAGCTCAACTGGGTGGAGCTGGTAGGAGCTGTGGAGCTCTCCAGGATGGTGCCAGTGGGAGCTGAGGAGCTCGACTCGGTGGAGCCTGTGGGAGCTGTGGAGCTCCACTGGGTGGAGCCGGCAGGAGCTGTGGAGCTCCACTGGGTGGAGCCGGCGGGAGCTGTGGAGCTCGACTGAGCGGTGCCTGCGGGAGCTGTAGAGCTCCACTGGGCGGTGCCTGCGGGAGCTGTGGAGCTCCACTGGGTGGAGCCGGCGGGAGCTGTGGAGCTCTCCAGGATGGTGCCGGTGGGAGCATTGGAGTTCAACTGGGTGGTACCGGTGTGAGCAGTGGAGGTCAGCTGGGTGGAGCCGGTGGGAGCTGTGGAGCTCAACTGCGTCGTCCTGGTTTGAGCTGTGGAGCTCGACTGTGTGGCGGTGGTGGGAGCTTTGGAGCTCGAGTGGGTGGCGGTCGTGGCACCTGTGTAGCTCTCCTGGATGGTGCTGGTGGGAGCTGTGGAGCTCAACAGGGTGGTGCTGCTGGGAGATGTGGAGCTCAACTGGCTGGTACCGGTCTGAGGTGTGGAACTCAACTGGGTGGTGCTGGTGGGACTTCTGGGGGTCAACTGGGCGGTGCCGGCGGGAGCTGTAGAGCTCGACTGGGCGGTGCCGGTGGGAGCTGTGGAGCTCAACTGGGAGGTGGTGGAGGGTGCTGTGGAGCTCAACTGGGAGGTGGTGGAGGTTGCTGTGGAGCTCAGCTGGGAGGCGGTGGTGGGTGCTGTGGAGCTCAACTGGATACTTCTGGTTGGCGCTGTGGAGCTCGAGTGGGTGGCAGTCATGGCACCTGTGGAGCTCTCCTGGAGGGTGCTGGTGGGAACTGTGGAGCTCAACATGGTGGTGCCAGTGGGAGCTGTGGAGCTCAAGTGGGTGGTGCCGGTGGGAGCGGTGGAGCTCGACTGGGTCGTTCTGGTTTCAGCTGTGGAGATCGAATGTGTGGCCGTGGTGGCACCTTTGGAGCTCTCCTGGATGGTGCTGGTGGGAGGTGTGGAGCTCGAATGGGTGGAGATGGTGGGAGGTGTGGAGCTCGACTGGGTGGTAACAGTGGGAGGTGTGGAGCTCAACTGGGTGCTGCCGGTGGGAGGTGCGGAGCTCAACTGGGTGGAGCCGGTGGGAGCTGTGGAGCTCAACTGGGTGGAGCCGGTGGGAGCTGTGGAGCTCAACAGGGTGGAGCCGGTGGGAACTGTGGAGCTCAACTGGGTGGTGCCGGTGGGAGATGTGGAGCTCCACTGGGTCGTCCCGGTTGCAGCTGTGGAGCTCAACTGGGTAATGCTGGTGGGAGCTATGGAGGTCAACTGGGAGGTGGTGGAGGGTGCTGTGGAGCTCAACTGGGAGGTGGTGGAGGGTGCTGTGGAGCTCAACTGGGAGGTGGTGGTGTGTGCTGTGGAGCTCAACTGGGTACTGCTGGTTGGCGCTGTGGAGCTCAAGTGGGTGGCGGTCGTGGCACCTGTGGAGCTCTCCTGGATGGTGCTGGTGGGAACTGTGGAGCTCAACATGGTGGTGCTGGTGGGAGCTGTGGAGCTCAACTGGGTGGAACCGGCGGGAGGTGAGGAGTTCGACTGGGTGGAGCCGGCGGGAGCTGTGGAACTCGACAGGGTGGAGCCGGTGGGAGCTGTGGAGCTCCACTGAATGGAGCCGACGGGAGCTGTGGAGCTCCACTGAATGGAGCCAGCAGGAGCTGTGGAGCTCCAATGGGTGGAGCCGGTGGGAGCTGTGGAGCTCCACTGGGCGGTGCCGGTGGGAGCTGTGGAGCTGAACTGGGCGGTGCTGGTGGTAGCTATGGAGTTCAACTGGGCCGTGCCGGTGGGAGCTGTGGAACTCAACTGGGCGGTGCTGGTGGGAGCTGTGGGGCTCAACAGGGCGGCAGTGGTGGGAGCAATGGAGCTTTCCAGGATGGTGTTGGTGGGAGCGGTGGAGCTCAACTGGGCGGAGTCGGTGGGAGCCGTGGAGCTCCACTGGGCGGAGTCGGTGGGAGCCGTGGAGCTCCACTGGGCGGAGCTGGTGGGAGCTGTGGAGCTCAACTGGGTGGAGCTGGTGGGAGCTGTGGAGCTCTCCAGGATGGTGCCGGTGGAAGCTGAGGAGCTCAACTCGGTGGAGCCTGTGGGAGCTGTGGAGCTCCTCTGGGTGGAGCCTGTGGGAGCTGTGGAGCTCCTCTGGGTGGAGCCGGCGGGAGCTGTGGAGCTCCACTGGGCGGTGCTGGTGGGAGCTGTGGAGCTCGACTGGGCGGTGCTGGCGGGAGCTGTGGAGCTCGACTGGGCGGTGCCGGTGGGAGCTGAGGAGCTCGACTGGGCGGTGCCGGTGGGAGCTGAGGAGCTCAACTGGGTGGTGGTGGAGGGTGCTGTGGAGCTCAACTGGGAGGTGGTGGAGGTTGCTGTGGAGCTCAGCTGGGAGGCGGTGGTGGGTGCTGTGGAGCTCAACTGGGTACTTCTGGTTGGCGCTGTGGAGCTCAACTGGGTACTTCTGGTTGGCGCTGTGGATCTCAACTGGGTGCTGCCGGTGGGAGGTGCGGAGCTCAACTGGGTGGAGCCGGTGGGAGCTGTGAAGCTCAACGGGGTGGATCCGGTGGGAGCTGTGGAGCTTAACGGGGTGGAGCTGTTGGGAGCTTTGGAGCTCAACGGGGTGGAGCCGGTGGGAGCTGTGGAGCTCCACTGGGTCGTCCCGGTTGCAGCTGTGGAGCTCAACTGGGTAATGCTGGTGGGAGCTGTGGAGGTCAACTGGGAGGTGGTGGAGGGTGCTGTGGAGGTCAACTGGGAGGTGGTGGAGGGTGCTGTGGATCTCAACTGGGAGGTGGTGGTGGGTGCTGTGGAGCTCAACTGGGTACTGCTGGTTGGCGCTGTGGAGCTCAACTGGGTACTGCTGGTTGGCGCTGTGGAGCTCGAGTGGGTGGCGGTCGTGGCACCTGTGGAGATCTCCTGGATGGTGCTGGTGAGAACTGTGGAGCTCAACATGGTGGTGCTGGTGGGAGCTGTGGAGCTCGACTGGGTGGAGCCAGTGGGAACTGTGGAGCTCGACTGGGTGGAGCCGGCGGGAGCTGTGGAGCTCGACTGGGTGGAGCCGGCGGGAGCTGTGGAGCTCCACTGGGTGGAACCGGTGGGAGCTGTGGAGCTCGACTGGGCGGTGCCGGCGGGAGCTGTGGAGCTCGACTGGGTACTGCTGGTTGGCGCTGTGGAGCTCGAGTGGGTGGCAGTCGTGGCACCTGTGGAGCTCTCCTGGAGGGTGCTGGTGGGAACTGCGGAGCTCAACATGGTGGTGCCAGTGGGAGCTGTGGAGCTCAAGTGGGTGGTGCCGGTGGGAGCGGTGGAGCTCGACTGGGTCGTTCTGGTTTCAGCTGTGGAGCTTGAATGTGTGGCCGTGGTGGCACCTTTGGAGCTCTCCTGGATGGTGCTGGTGGGAGGTGTGGAGCTCGAATGGGTGGAGATGGTGGGAGGTGTGGAGCTCGACTGGGTGGTAACAGTGGGAGGTGTGGAGCTCAACTGGGTGCTGCCGGTGGGGGCTGTGGATCTCAACTGGGTGCTGCCGGTGGGAGGTGCGGAGCTCAACTGGGTGGAGCCGGTGGGAGCTGTGAAGCTCAACGGGGTGGATCCGGTGGGAGCTGTGGAGCTCAACGGGGTGGAGCTGTTGGGAGCTTTGGAGCTCAACGGGGTGGAGCCGGTGGGAGCTGTGGAGCTCAACTGGGTGGTGCCGGTGGGAGATGTGGAGCTCCACTGGGTCGTCACGGTTGCAGCTGTGGAGCTCAACTGGGTCATGCTGGTGGGAGCTGTGGAGGTCAACTGGGAGGTGGTGGAGGGTGCTGTGGAGGTCAACTGGGAGGTGGTGGAGGGTGCTGTGGATCTCAACTGGGAGGTGGTGGTGTGTGCTGTGGAGCTCAACTGGGTACTGCTGGTTGGCGCTGTGGAGCTCAACTGGGTACTGCTGGTTGGCGCTGTGGAGCTCGAGTGGGTGGCGGTCGTGGCACCTGTGGAGCTCTCCTGGATGGTGCTGGTGGGAACTGTGGAGCTCAACATGGTGGTGCTGGTGGTAGCTGTGGAGCTCAACTGGGTGGAACTGGCGGGAGGTGTGGAGCTCGACTGGGTGGAGCCGGCGGGAGCTGTGGAGTTCGACTGGGTGGAGCCGACGGGAGCTGTGGAGCTCCACTGAATGGAGCCGACGGGAGCTGTGGAGCTCCACTGAATGGAGCCGGCGGGAGCTGTGGAGCTCCACTGGGTGGAGCCGGTGGGAGGTGTGGAGCTCCACTGGGCGGTGCCGGTGGGAGCTGTGGAGCTCCACTGGGTGGTGCTGGTGGGAGCTGTGGAGCTCAACTGGGTACTTCTGGTTGGCGCTGTGGAGCTCAACTGGGTACTGCTGGTTGGCGCTGTGGAGCTCGAGTGGGTGGCAGTCGTGGCACCTGTGGAGCTCTCCTGGAGGGTGCTAGTGGGAACTGCGGAGCTCAACATGGTGGTGCCAGTGGGAGCTGTGGAGCTCAAGTGGGCGGTGCCGGTGGGAGCGGTGGAGCTCGACTGGGTCGTTCTGGTTTCAGCTGTGGAGCTCGAATGTGTGGCCGTGGTGGCACCTTTGGAGCTCTCCTGGATGGTGCTGGTGGGAGGTGTGGAGCTCGAATGGGTGGAGATGATGGGAGGTGTGGAGCTCGACTGGGTGGTAACAGTGGGAGGTGTGGAGCTCAACTGGGTGCTGCCGGTGGGAGGTGCGGAGCTCAACTGGGTGGAGCCGGTGGGAGCTGTGGAGCTCAACGGGGTGGAGCCGGTGGGAGCTGTGGAGCTCAACAGGGTGGAGCCGGTGGGAACTGTGGAGCTCAACTGGGTGGTGCCGGTGGGAGATGTGGAGCTCCACTGGGTCGTCCCGGTTGCAGCTGTGGAGCTCAACTGGGTAATGCCGGTGGGAGCTATGGAGGTCAACTGGGAGGTGGTGGAGGGTGCTGTGGAGCTCAACTGGGAGGTGGTGGAGGGTGCTGTGGAGCTCAACTGGGAGGTGGTGGTGTGTGCTGTGGAGCTCAACTGGGTACTGCTGGTTGGCGCTGTGGAGCTCAACTGGGTACTGCTGGTTGGCGCTGTGGAGCTCAAGTGGGTGGCGGTCGTGGCACCTGTGGAGCTCTCCTGGATGGTGCTGGTGGGAACTGTGGAGCTCAACATGGTGGTGCTGGTGGGAGCTGTGGAGCTCAACTGGGTGGAACCGGCGGGAGGTGAGGAGTTCGACTGGGTGGAGCCGGCGGGAGCTGTGGAACTCGACAGGGTGGAGCCGGTGGGAGCTGTGGAGCTCCACTGAATGGAGCCGACGGGAGCTGTGGAGCTCCACTGAATGGAGCCAGCAGGAGCTGTGGAGCTCCACTGGGTGGAGCCGGTGGGAGCTGTGGAGCTCCACTGGGCGGTGCCGGTGGGAGCTGTGGAGCTGAACTGGGCGGTGCCGGTGGTAGCTATGGAGTTCAACTGGGCCGTGCCGGTGGGAGCTGTGGAACTCAACTGGGCGGTGCTGGTGGGAGCTGTGGGGCTCAACAGGGCGGCAGTGGTGGGAGCAATGGAGCTTTCCAGGATGGTGTTGGTGGGAGCGGTGGAGCTCAACTGGGCGGAGTCGGTGGGAGCCGTGGAGCTCCACTGGGCGGAGTCGGTGGGAGCCGTGGAGCTCCACTGGGCGGAGCTGGTGGGAGCTGTGGAGCTCAACTGGGTGGAGCTGGTGGGAGCTGTGGAGCTCTCCAGGATGGTGCCGGTGGAAGCTGAGGAGCTCAACTCGGTGGAGCCTGTGGGAGCTGTGGAGCTCCTCTGGGTGGAGCCTGTGGGAGCTGTGGAGCTCCTCTGGGTGGAGCCGGCGGGAGCTGTGGAGCTCAACTGGGCGGTGCTGGTGGGAGCTGTGGAGCTCGACTGGGCGGTGCTGGCGGGAGCTGTGGAGCTCAACTGGGTGGTGCTGGTGGGAGCTGAGGAGCTCGACTGGGCGGTGCTGGCGGGAGCTGTGGAGCTCGACTGGGCGGTGCCGGTGGGAGCTGAGGAGCTCGACTGGGCGGTGCCGGTGGGAGCTGAGGAGCTCAACTGGGTGGTGGTGGAGGGTGCTGTGGAGCTCAACTGGGAGGTGGTGGAGGTTGCTGTGGAGCTCAGCTGGGAGGCGGTGGTGGGTGCTGTGGAGCTCAACTGGGTACTTCTGGTTGGCGCTGTGGAGCTCAACTGGGTACTTCTGGTTGGCGCTGTGGAGCTCAACTGGGTGCTGCCGGTGGGAGGTGCGGAGCTCAACTGGGTGGAGCCGGTGGGAGCTGTGAAGCTCAACGGGGTGGATCCGGTGGGAGCTGTGGAGCTCAACGGGGTGGAGCTGTTGGGAGCTTTGGAGCTCAACGGGGTGGAGCCGGTGGGAGCTGTGGAGCTCAACTGGGTGGTGCCGGTGGGAGATGTGGAGCTCCACTGGGTCGTCACGGTTGCAGCTGTGGAGCTCAACTGGGTCATGCTGGTGGGAGCTGTGGAGGTCAACTGGGAGGTGGTGGAGGGTGCTGTGGAGGTCAACTGGGAGGTGGTGGAGGGTGCTGTGGATCTCAACTGGGAGGTGGTGGTGTGTGCTGTGGAGCTCAACTGGGTACTGCTGGTTGGCGCTGTGGAGCTCAACTGGGTAGTGCTGGTTGGCGCTGTGGAGCTCGAGTGGGTGGCGGTCGTGGCACCTGTGGAGCTCTCCTGGATGGTGCTGGTGGGAACTGTGGAGCTCAACATGGTGGTGCTGGTGGTAGATGTGGAGCTCAACTGGGTGGAACTGGCGGGAGGTGTGGAGCTCGACTGGGTGGAGCCGGCGGGAGCTGTGGAGCTCGACTGGGTGGAGCCGGCGGGAGCTGTGGAGCTCCACTGAATGGAGCCGACGGGAGCTGTGGAGCTCCACTGAATGGAGCCGGCGGGAGCTGTGGAGCTCCACTGGGTGGAGCCGGTGGGAGGTGTGGAGCTCCACTGGGTGGAGCCGGTGGGAGCTGTGGAGCTCCACTGGGTGGTGCTGGTGGGAGCTGTGGAGCTCAACTGGGTACTGCTGGTTGGCGCTGTGGAGCTCGAGTGGGTGGCAGTCGTGGCACCTGTGGAGCTCTCCTGGAGGGTGGTAGTGGGAACTGCGGAACTCAACATGGTGGTGCCAGTGGGAGCTGTGGAGCTCAAGTGGGTGGTGCCGGTGGGAGCAGTAAAGCTCGACTGGGTCGTTCTGGTTTCAGCTGTGGAGCTCGAATGTGTGGCCGTGGTGGCACCTTTGGAGCTCTCCTGGATGGTGCTGGTGGGAGGTGTGGAGCTCGAATGGGTGGAGATGATGGGAGGTGTGGAGCTCGACTGGGTGGTAACAGTGGGAGGTGTGGAGCTCAACTGGGTGCTGCCGGTGGGGGCTGTGGATCTCAACTGGGTGCTGCCGGTGGGAGGTGCGGAGCTCAACTGGGTGGAGCCGGTGGGAGCTGTGAAGCTCAACGGGGTGGATCCGGTGGGAGCTGTGGAGCTTAACGGGGTGGAGCTGTTGGGAGCTTTGGAGCTCAACGGGGTGGAGCCGGTGGGAGCTGTGGAGCTCCACTGGGTCGTCCCGGTTGCAGCTGTGGAGCTCAACTGGGTAATGCTGGTGGGAGCTGTGGAGGTCAACTGGGAGGTGGTGGAGGGTGCTGTGGAGGTCAACTGGGAGGTGGTGGAGGGTGCTGTGGATCTCAACTGGGAGGTGGTGGTGTGTGCTGTGGAGCTCAACTGGGTACTGCTGGTTGGCGCTGTGGAGCTCAACTGGGTACTGCTGGTTGGCGCTGTGGAGCTCGAGTGGGTGGCGGTCGTGGCACCTGTGGAGCTCTCCTGGATGGTGCTGGTGGGAACTGTGGAGCTCAACATGGTGGTGCTGGTGGTAGCTGTGGAGCTCGACTGGGTGGAGCCAGTGGGAACTGTGGAGCTCGACTGGGTGGAGCCGGCGGGAGCTGTGGAGCTCGACTGGGTGGAGCCGGCGGGAGCTGTGGAGCTCCACTGGGTGGAGCCGGCGGGAGCTGTGGAGCTCCACTGGGTGGAGCCGGTGGGAGCTGTGGAGCTCCACTGGGCGGTGCCGGTGGCAGCTGTGGAGCTGAACTGGGCGGTGCCGGGGGCAGCTGTGGAGTTCAA
Organism: Dromococcyx pavoninus; assembly: GCA_033558185.1. NCBI lineage: Eukaryota > Metazoa > Chordata > Aves > Cuculiformes > Neomorphidae > Dromococcyx > Dromococcyx pavoninus. The sequence goes on along the minus strand of JAUMJL010001591.1, from coordinate 24,802 downwards.
CTGGGCCGTGCCGGTGGGAGCTGTGGAACTCAACTGGGCAATGCTGGTTGGAGCTGTGGAGATCAACAGGGCGGCAGTGGTGGGAGCAATGGAGCTTTCCAGGATGGTGCTGGTGGGAGCTGTGGAGCTCAACTGGGTGGAGCCTGTGGGAGCTGTGGAGCTCCTCTGGGTGGAGCCGGCGGGAGCTGTGGAGCTCAACTGGGTGGAGCCGGCGGGAGCTGTGGAGCTCCACTGGGCGGTGCTGGTGGAGCTGTGGAGCTCGACTGGGTGGTTCCGGCGGGAGCTGTGGAGCTCGACTGGGGCGGTGCCGGTGGAGCTGAGGAGCTCGACTGGGCGGTGCCGGTGGGAGCTGAGGAGCTCAACTGGGTGGTGGTGGAGGGTGCTGTGGAGCTCAACAGGGAGGTGGTGGAGGTTGCTGTGGAGCTCAGCTGGGAGGCGGTTGGTCGGTGCTGTGGAGCTCAACTGGGGACTTCTGGTTGGCGCTGTGGAGCTCAACTGGGTACTGCTGGTTGGCGCTGTGGAGCTCGAGTGGGTGGCGGTCGTGGCACCTGTGGAGCTCTCCTGGAGGGTGCTGGTGGGAACTCTGGAGCTCAACATGGTGGTGCCAGTGGGAGCTGTGGAGCTCAACTGGGTGGAACCGGTGGGAGCTGTGGAGCTCGACTGGGCGGTGCCGGCGGGAGCTGTGGAGCTCGACTGGGTGGAGCCAGTGGGAACTGTGGAGCTCGACTGGGTGGAGCCAGTGGGAACTGTGGAGCTCGACTGGGTGGAGCCGGCGGGAGCTGTGGAGCTCGACTGGGTGGAGCCGGCGGGAGCTGTGGAGCTCCACTGGGTGGAACCGGTGGGAGCTGTGGAGCTCGACTGGGCGGTGCCGGCGGGAGCTGTGGAGCTCGACTGGGTACTGCTGGTTGGCGCTGTGGAGCTCGAGTGGGTGGCAGTCGTGGCACCTGTGGATCTCTCCTGGAGGGTGCTGGTGGGAACTGCGGAGCTCAACATGGTGGTGCCAGTGGGAGCTGTGGAGCTCAAGTGGGTGGTGCCGGTGGGAGCGGTGGAGCTCGACTGGGTCGTTCTGGTTTCAGCTGTGGAGCTTGAATGTGTGGCCGTGGTGGCACCTTTGGAGCTCTCCTGGATGGTGCTGGTGGGAGGTGTGGAGCTCGAATGGGTGGAGATGGTGGGAGGTGTGGAGCTCGACTGGGTGGTAACAGTGGGAGGTGTGGAGCTCAACTGGGTGCTGCCGGTGGGGGCTGTGGATCTCAACTGGGTGCTGCCAGTGGGAGGTGCGGAGCTCAACTGGGTGGAACCGGTGGGAGCTGTGGAGCTCAACGGGGTGGAGCTGTTGGGAGCTTTGGAGCTCAACGGGGTGGAGCCGGTGGGAGCTGTGGAGCTCAACTGGGTGGTGCCGGTGGGAGATGTGGAGCTCCACTGGGTCGTCCCGGTTGCAGCTGTGGAGCTCAACTGGGTAATGCTGGTGGGAGCTGTGGAGGTCAACTGGGAGGTGGTGGAGGGTGCTGTGGAGGTCAACTGGGAGGTGGTGGAGGGTGGTGTGGATCTCAACTGGGAGGTGGTGGTGTGTGCTGTGGAGCTCAACTGGGTACTGCTGGTTGGCGCCTGTGGAGCTCAACTGGGTACTGCTGGTTGGCGCTGTGGAGCTCAAGTGGGTGGCGGTCGTGGCACCTGTGGAGCTCTCCTGGATGGTGCTGGTGGGAACTGTGGAGCTCAACATGGTGGTGCTGGTGGGAGCTGTGGAGCTCGACTGGGTGGAGCCGGCGGGAGCTGTGGAGCTCGACTGGGTGGAGCCGGCGGGAGCTGTGGAGCTCCACTGGGTGGAGCCGGCGGGAGCTGTGGAGCTCCACTGGGTGGAGCCGGTGGGAGCTGTGGAGCTCCACTGGGCGGTGCCGGTGGCAGCTGTGGAGCTGAACTGGGCGGTGCCGGTGGCAGCTGTGGAGTTCAACTGGGCCGTGCCGGTGGGAGCTGTGGAACTCAACTGGGCCGTGCTGGTTGGAGCTGTGGATCTCAACAGGGCGGCAGTGGTGGGAGAAATGGAGCTTTCCAGGATGGTGCTGGTGGGAGCCGTGGAGCTCAACTGGGTGGCGGTGGTGGGAGCGGTGGAGCTCAACTGGGCGGAGTCGGTGGGAGCCGTGGAGCTCCACTGGGCGGAGCTGGTGGGAGCCGTGGAGCTCCACTGGGCGGAGCTGTTGGGAGCTGTGGAGCTCAACTGGGTGGAGCCGGTGGGAGCTGTGGGAGCTCTCCAGGATGGTGCCGCTGGAAGCTGAGGAGCTCAACTCGGTGGAGCCTGTGGGAGCTGTGGAGCTCCTCTGGGTGGAGACGGCGGGAGCTGTGGAGCTCAACTGGGTGGAGCCGGCGGGAGCTGTGGAGCTCCACTGGCGGTGCTGGCGGGAGCTGTGGAGGTCGACTGGGCGGTTCCGGCGGGAGCTGTGGAGCTCGACTGGGCGGTGCCGGTGGGAGCTGAGGAGCTCGACTGGGCGGTGCCGGTGGGAGCTGAGGAGCTCAACTGGGTGGTGGTGGAGGGTGCTGTGGAGGTCAACTGGGAGGTGGTGGAGGTTGCTGTGGAGCTCAGCTGGGAGGCGGTAGTGGGTGCTGTGGAGCTCAACTGGGGACTTCTGGTTGGCGCTGTGGAGCTCAACTGGGTACTGCTGGTTGGCGCTGTGGAGCTCGAGTGGGTGGCGGTTGTGGCACCTGTGGAGCTCTCCTGGATGGTGCTGGTGGGAACTGTGGAGCTCAACATGGTGGTGCCAGTGGGAGCTGTGGAGCTCAACTGGGTGGAACCGGTGGGAGCTGTGGAGCTCGACTGGGCGGTGCCGGCGGGAGCTGTGGAGCTCGACTGGGTACTGCTGGTTGGCGCTGTGGAGCTCGAGTGGGTGGCAGTCGTGGCACCTGTGGAGCTCTCCTGGAGGGTGCTGGTGGGAACTGTGGAGCTCAACATGGTGGTGCCAGTGGGAGCTGTGGAGCTCAAGTGGGTGGTGCCGGTGGGAGCAGTAAAGCTCGACTGGGTCGTTCTGGTTTCAGCTGTGGAGCTTGAATGTGTGGCCGTGGTGGCACCTTTGGAGCTCTCCTGGATGGTGCTGGTGGGAGGTGTGGAGCTCGAATGGGTGGAGATGGTGGGAGGTGTGGAGCTCGACTGGGTGGTAACAGTGGGAGGTGTGGAGCTCAACTGGGTGCTGCCGGTGGGGGCTGTGGATCTCAACTGGGTGCTGCCGGTGGGAGGTGCGGAGCTCAACTGGGTGGAGCCGGTGGGAGCTGTGGAGCTCAACGGGGTGGAGCTGTTGGGAGCTTTGGAGCTCAACGGGGTGGAGCGGGTGGGAGCTGTGGAGCTCCACTGGGTGGTGCCGGTGGGAGATGTGGAGCTCCACTGGGTCGTCCCGGTTGCAGCTGTGGAGCTCAACTGGGTAATGCTGGTGGGAGCTGTGGAGGTCAACTGGGAGGTGGTGGAGGGTGCTGTGGAGGTCAACTGGGAGGTGGTGGAGGGTGGTGTGGATCTCAACTGGGAGGTGGTGGTGTGTGCTGTGGAGGTCAACTGGGTACTGCTGGTTGGCGCTGTGGAGCTCAACTGGGTACTGCTGGTTGGCGCTGTGGTGCTCGAGTGGGTGGCGGTCGTGGCACCTGTGGAGCTCTCCTGGATGGTGCTGGTGGGAACTGTGGAGCTCAACATGGTGGTGCTGGTGGTAGCTGTGGAGCTCCACTGGGTGGAGCCGGTGGGAGCTGTGGAGCTCCACTGGGCGGTGTCGGTGGGAGCTGTGGAGCTCAACAGAGCGGCAGTGGTGGGAGCAATGGAGGTTTCCAGGATGGTGCTGGTGGGAGCCGTGGAGCTCCTCTGGGTGGTGCTGGTGGGAGCTGTGGAGCTCCACTGGGTGGTGCTGGTGGGAGCTGTGGAGCTCGACTGGGTGGTGCTGGTGGGAGCTGAGGAGCTCGACTGGGCGGTGCCGGCGGGAGCTGTGGAGCTGAACTGGGCGGTGCCGGTGGGAGCTGAGGAGCTCGACTGGGCGGTGCCGGTGGGAGCTGAGGAGCTCGACTGGGTGGTGGTGGAGGGTGCTGTGGAGCTCAACTGGGAGGTGGTGGAGGTAGCTGTGGAGCTCAGCTGGGAGGCGGTGGTGGGTGCTGTGGAGCTCAACTGGGGACTTCTTGTTGGCGCTGTGGAGCTCAACTGGGTACTGCTGGTGGGCGCTGTGGAGCTCGAGTGGGTGGCGGTCGTGGCACCTGTGGAGCTCTCCTGGATGGTGCTGGTGCGAACTGTGAAGCTCAACATGGTGGTGTCAGTGGGAGCTGTGGAGCGCGACTGGGTGGAACCGGTGGGAGCTGTGGAGCTCGACTGGGTGGAGCCGGCGGGAGCTGTGGAGTTCGACTGGGTGGTCCCGGCGGGAGCTGTGGAGCTCGAGTGGGTGGTCTCGGCGGGAGCTGTGGAGCTCGACTGGGTGGTCCCGGCGGGAGCTGTGGAACTCCACTGGGTGGTGTCAGCGGGAGCTGTGGAGCTGAACTGGGCGGGGCCAGTGGCAGCTGTGGAGCTCAACTGGGCCGTGCTGGTGGGAGCTGTGGAGCTCAACTGGACCGTGGCGGAGCGAGATGTCGAGCTCAGCTGGGTGGAGCCGGTGGGAGCTGAGGAGCTCAACTGGGTGGAGCCGGTGGGAGCTGAGGAGCTGAACTGGGTGGTGCTGGTGGTAGCAGTGGAGCTTTCCAGGATGGTGCTGGTGGGAGCCGTGGACCTGAACTGGGCGGCGGTGGTGGGAGCCGTGGAGCTGAACTGGGCGGCCGTGGTGGGAGCCATGGAGCTGAACTGGACGCTGCTGGTGGGAGCCGTGGAGCTGAACTGGGCGGAGTCGTTGGGAGCCGTGGAGCTCCACTGGGTGGAGTCGGTGGGAGCTGTGGATCTCCTCTCGGCGGTGCTGCTGGGAGCTGTGGAGCTCCTCTGGGTGGAGCCGGCGGGACCTGTGGAGCTCAACTGGGTGGAGCCGGCGGGAGCTGTGGAGCTCCACTGGGCGGTGCTGGTGGGAGCTGTGGAGCTCGACTGGGCGGTGCTGGCGGGAGCTGTGGAGCTCGACTGGGCTATGCTGGCGGGAGCTGTGGAGCTCGACTGGGCGGTGCCGGTGGGAGCTGAGGAGATCAACTGGGTGGTGGTGGAGGGTGCTGTGGAGCTCAACTGGGAGGTGGTGGAGGTTGCTGTGGAGCTCAGCTGGGAGGCGGTGGTGGGTGCTGTGGAGCTCAACTGGGGACTTCTGGTTGGCGCTGTGGAGCTCAACTGGGTACTGCTGGTTGGCGCTGTGAAGCTCGAGTGGGTTGCGGTCGTGGCACCTGTGGAGCTCTCCTGGATGGTGCTGGTGGGAACTGTGGAGCTCAACATGGTGGTGCCAGTGGGAGCTGTGGAGCTCAACTGGGTGGAGCCGGTGGGAGCTGTGGAGCTCTCCAGGATGGTGCCGGTGGGAGCTGTGGAGCTCAACTGGGTGGAGCTGGTGGGAGCTGAGGATCTGAACTGGGTGGAGCTGGTGGGAGCTGTGGAGCTCAACTGGTTGGTGCTGGTGGGAGTAGTGGAGCTTTCCAGGATGGTGCTGTTGGGAGCTGTGAAGCTCAACTGGGTAGCGGTGGTGGGAGCCGTGGAGCTGAACTGGGCTGCGGTGGTGGGGGCCGTGGAGCTGAACTGGGCGGCGGTGGTGGGGGCCGTGGAGCTGAACTGGGCGCTGCTGGTGGGAGCCGTGGAGCTGAACTGGACGCTGCTGGTGGGAGCCGTGGAGCTGATCTGGGCGGAGCTTGTGGGAGCCGTGGAGCTGAACTGGGCGGAGCTCGTGGGAGCCGTGGAGCTCCACTGGGCGGTGCTCGTGGGAGCTGTGGAGCTCAACTGGGTGGAGATGGTGGGAGGGTTAGAGCTCAACTGGTTGGAGCTGGTGGGAGCTGTGGAGCTCAACTGGGTGGAGCTGGTGGTAGTTGTGTAGCTCTCCAGGATGGTGCCGGTGGGAGCTGGGGAGCTCGACTGAGTCGTGCGGCTTGGAGCTGTGGAGCTCATCTGGGTGGCGGTGGTGGCACCTGTGGAGCTCTTCTGGATGCTGCCGGTGGGAGATGTGTAGCTCGACTGGGTGGAACCGGTGGGAGGTGTGGAGCTCAACTGGGTGGAGCTGGTGGGGTCTTTGGAGCTCAACGGGGTGGTGCCGGTGGGAGATGTGGAGCTCAACTGGGTCGTCCTGGTTGCAGCTGTGGAGCTTAACTGGGTAATGCTGGTGGGAGCTGTGGATCTCAACTGGGAGGTGGTGGAGTGTGCTGTGGAGCTCAACTGGGAGGTTGTGGAGGGTGCTGTGGAGCTCAACTGGGAGGTGGTCGTGGGTGCTGTGAAGCTCAAATGGGTACTGCTGCTTGGTGCTGTGGAGCTCGAGTGGGTGGCGGTCGTAGAACCTGTGGAGCTCTCCTGGATGGTGCTGGTGGGAACTGTGTAGCTCAACATGGTGGTGCCAGTGCGAGCTGTGGAGCTGAACTGGGTGGAACCGGCGGGAGCTGTGGAGCTCCACTGGGTGGAGCCGGCGGGAGCTGTGGAGCTCCACTGGGTGGGGCCGGTGGGAGCTGTGGAGCTGAACAGGGCGGTGCCGGTGGGAGCTGTGGAGCTGAACCGGGCGGGGCCGGTGGGAGCCGTGGAGCTCAACTGGGCCGTGCTGGTGGGAGCTGTGGAGCTGAACTGGGCCGTGGTGGAGCGAGATGTGGAGCTCAACTGTGTGGAGCCAGTGGGAGCTGAGGAGCTCAACTGGGTGGAGCCGGTGGGAGCTGTGGAGCTCAGCTGGGTGGAGCCGGTGGGAGCTGTGGAGATCAACTGGGTGGTGCTGGTGGGAGCCGTGGAGCTCAACTGGGCGGCGGTGGTGGGAGCCGTGGAGGTCAACGTGGCGGCCGTGATGGGAGCCGTGGAGCTGAACTGGGCGCTGCTGGTGGGAGCCGTGGACCTGAGCTGGACGGAGTCGGTGGGAGCTGTGGAGCTCCACTGGGTGGAGCTGGTGGGAGCTGTGGAGCTCCACTGGGTGGAGCTGGTGGGAGCTGTGGAGCTCAACTGGGTGGAGCCGGTGGGAGTTGTGGAGCTCTCCAGGATGGTGCCGGTGGGAGTTGTGGAGCTCTCCAGGATGGTGCCGGTGGGAGCTGTGGAGATTGACTGGGTGGAGCCGATGGGAGCTGTGGAGCTCCTCTGGGTGGAGCCGGTGGGAGCTGTGGATCTCGTCTGGGTGGAGTCGGTGGGAGCTGTCGAGCTCCACTGGGTAAAGCCGGCGAGAGCTGTGGAGCTCCACTGGGTGAAGCCGGCGGGAGCTGTGGAGCTCCACTGGGTGGAGCCGGCGGGAGCTGTGGAGCTCCACTGGGTGGAGCCGGTGGGAGCTGTGGAGCTCCACTGGGTGGGGCCGGTGGGAGCTGTGGAGCTGAACTGGGCGGTGCCGGTGGGAGCTGTGGAGCTGAACTGGGCAGGGCCGGTGGGAGCCGTGGAGCTCAACTGGGCCGTGCTGGTGTCAGCTGTGGCGCTCAACTGGGCGGTGCTGGTGGGAGCTGTGGAACTCAACTGGGCAGTGCTGGTGGGAGCTGTGGAGCTGAACTGGGCCGTGGCGGAGTGAGATGTGGAGCTCAACTGGGTGGAGCCGGTGGGAGCTGAGGAGCTCAACTGGGTGGAGCCGGTGGGAGCTGTGGAGCTCAACTGGGTGGTGCTGGTGGGAGCTGAGGAGCTCAACTGTGTGGAGCCGGTGGGACCTGTGGAGCTCAGCTGGGTGGAGCCGGTGGGAGCTATGGAGCTCAACTGGGTGGTGCTGGTGGGAGCCGTGGAGCTCAACTGGGCGGCGGTGGTGGGAGCCGTGGAGCTCAACTGGGCGGCCGTGATGGGAGCCGTGGAGCTGAACTGGGCGCTGCTGGTGGGAGCCCTGGAGCTGAACTGGACGGAGTCGGTGGGAGCTGTGGAGCTCCACTGGGTGGAGCTGGTGGGAGCTGTGGTGCTCCACTGGGTGGAGGCGGCAAGAGCTGTGGAGCTCCACTGGGTGGAGGCGGCAGAAGCTGTGGATTTCCATTGGGTGGAGCCGGCGGGAGCTGTGGAGCTAAACTGGGCGGTGCCGGCGGGAGCTGAGGAGCTCTCCAGGATGGTGCCGGTTGGAGCAGTGGAGGTCACCTGGGTGGTACTGGTGGGAGCTGTGGAGCTCAACTGTGTCGTCCTGGTTTCAGCTGTGGAGCTCTCCTGGATGGTGCTGGTGGGAGCTGTGGAGCTCAACAGCGCGGTGCTGGTGGGAGATGTGGAGCTCAACTGGCTGGTACCGGTCGGAGGTGTGGAGCTCGACTGGGCGGTGCCGGCAGGAGCTGTGGAGCTCAACTGGGTGGAGACGGTGGGAGCTGTGGAGCTCAACTGGGTATCGGTGTTTGGAGCCGTGGAGCTGAACTGGGCGGTGTTGGCGGGAGCTGTGGAGCTGATCTGGACGCTGCTGGTGGGAGCCGTGGAGCTCCACTGGGCGGTGCTGGTAGGAGGTGTGGAGCTCAACTGGGTGGATATGGTTGGAGGGTTAGACCTCAACTGGGTGGAGCTGGTGGGAGCTGTGGATCTCGACTGGGTGGAGCCAGTGGGAGCTGGGGAGCTCGAGTGCGTGGCGGTGGAGGCACCTGTGGAGCTGAACTGGGCGGTGCTGGTGGGAGCTGTGGAGCTGAACTGGGCGGTGATGGTGGGAGCTGTGGAGCTCAACTGAGCGGTGCTGGTGGGAGCTGTGGAGGTGAACTGGGCGGGGCTGGTGGGAGCTGTGGAGGTGAACTGGGCGGTGCTGGTGGGAGCTGTGGAGGTCAACTGGTTGTTGGTGGTGGGAGCTGTGGTGCTCAACTGGGCGGTGCTGGTGGGAGCTGTGGAGCTGAACTGGGCGGTGCTGGTGGGAGCTGTGGATCTGAACTGGGCGGTGCTGGTGGGAGCTGTGGAGCTGAACTCGGCGGTGCTGGTGGGAGCTGTGGATCTGAACTGGGCGGTGCTGGCGGAAGCTGTGGAGCTGAACTCGGCGGTGCTGGTGGGAGCTGTGGAGCTGAACTGGGCGGTGCTGGCGGAAGCTGTGGAGCTGAACTGGGCGGTGCTGGGAGCTGTGGATCTGAACTGGGCGGTGCTGGTGGGAGCTGTGGAGCTCAACTGGGTGGTGCTGGCGAGAGCTGTGGAGCTGAACTGGGCGGTGCTGGCGGGAGCTGTGGAGCTCAACTGGGCGGTGCTGGTTGGAGCTGTGGAGCTGAACTGGGCGGTGCTGGTGGGAGCTGTGGAGCTCAACTGGTTGGTGCTGGTGGGAGCTGTGGTTCTGAACTGGGCGGTGCTGGTGGGAGCTGTGGTGCTCAACTGGGCGGTGCTGGTGGGAGCTGTGGTGCTCAACTGGGCGGTGCTGGTGGGAGCTGTCGAGCTGAACTGGGCCGTGCTGGTGGGAGCTGTGGAGCTGAACTGGGCGGTGCTGGTGGGAGCTGTGGAGCTCAACTGGGCGGTGCTGGTGGGCGCTGTGGAGCTGAACTGGGCGGTGCTGGTGGGAGCTGTGGAGCTGAACTGGGCGGTGCTGGTGGGAGCTGTGGAGCTCAACTGGGCGGTGCTGGCGGGAGCTGTGGAGCTCAACTGGGCGGTGCTGGTGGGAGCTGTGGAGCTGAACTGGGCGGCGCTGGTCAGCGCTGTGGAGCTGAACTGGGCGGTGCTGGTGGGAGCTGTGGAGCTGAACTGGGCGGTGCTGGCGGGAGCTGTGGAGCTCAACTGGGCGGTGCTGGTGGGAGCTATGGTGCTCAACTGGGCGGTGCTGGTGGGAGCTGTCGAGCTGAACTGGGCGGTACTGGTGGGAGCTGTGGAGCTCAACTGGTTGTTGGTGCTGGGATCTGTGGTGCTCAACTGGGCGGTGCTGGTGAGAGCTCTGGAGCTGAACTGGGCGGTGCTGGTGGGAGCTGTGGAGGTGAACTGGGCGGTGCTGGTGGGAGCTGTGGAGCTGAACTGGGCGGTGCTGGTGGGAGGTGTGGAGGTGAACTGGGCGGTGCTGTTTGGAGCTGTGGAGCTCAACTGGGCAGTGCTGGTGAGAGCTCTGGAGCTGAACTGGGCCGTGCTGGTGGGAGCTGTGGTGCTCAACTGGGCGGTGCTGGTGGGAGCTGTGGAGCTCAACTGGGCGGTGCTGGTGAGAACTGTGGAGCTGAACTGGGCGGTGCTGGTGAGAGCTGTGGAGCTCAACTGGGCGGTGCTGGTGGGAGCTGTGGAGCTCAACTGGGCGGTGCTGGTGGGAGCTGTGGAGCTGAACTGTGCGGTGCTGGTGGGATCTGTGGAGCTGAACTGGGCGGTGCTGGTGGGAGCTGTGGAGCTGAACTGGGCGGTGCTGGTGGGATCTGTGGAGCTGAACTGGGCGGTGCTGGTGGGAGCTGTGGAGCTGAACTGGGCGGTGCTGGTGGGATCTGTGGAGCTCAACTGGGCGGTGCCGGTGGGATCTGTGGAGCTCAACTGGGCGGTGCTGGTGGGAGCTGTGGAGCTAAACTGGGCGGTGCCGGTGGGATCTGTGGAGCTCAACTGGGCGGTGCTGGTGGGAGCTGTGGAGCTGAACTGGGCGGTGCTGGTGGGAGCTGTAGATGTCAACTGGTTGGTGGTGGTGGGAGCTGTGGAGCTGAACTCGGCGGTGCTGGTGGGATCTGTGGAGCTGAACTGGGCGGTGCTGGTGGGAGCTGTGGAGCTGAACTGGGCGGTGCTGGTGGGATCTGTGGAGCTGAACTGGGCGGTGCTGGTGGGAGCTGTGGAGCTGAACTGGGCGGTGCTGGTGGGATCTGTGGAGCTCAACTGGGCGGTGCCGGTGGGAGCTGTGGAGCTAAACTGGGCGGTGCCGGTGGGATCTGTGGAGCTCAACTGGGCGGTGCTGGTGGGAGCTGTGGAGCTGAACTGGGCGGTGCTGGTGGGAGCTGTGGAGCTGAACTGGGCGGTGCTGGTGGGAGCTGTAGATGTCAACTGGTTGGTGGTGGTGGGAGCTGTGGAGCTGAACTGGGCGGTGCTGGCGGGAGCTGTGGAGCTGAACTGGGCGGTGCCGGTGGGAGCTGTGGAGCTCAACTGGGCGGTGCTGGTGAGAGCTGTGGAGCTGAACTGGGCGGTGCTGGTGGGAGCTGTGGAGCTGAACTGGGCGGTGCTGGTCGGAGCTGTGGAGCTGAACTGGGCGGTGCTGGTGGGAGCTGTCGAGCTCAACTGGGCAGTGCTGGTGGGAGCTGTGGAGCTGAACTGGGCGGTGCTGGTGGGAGCTGTGGAGCTCAACTGGGCGGTGCTGGTGGGAGGTGTGGAGCTCAACTGGGCGGTGCTGGTGGGAGCTGTGGAGCTGAACTGGGCCGTGCTGGCGGGAGCTGTGGAGCTCAACTGGGCGGTGCTGGTGGGAGCTGTGGAGCTGAACTGGGCGGTGCTGGTGAGAGCTCTGGAGCTGAACTGGGCGGTGCTGGTGGGAGCTGTGGAGCTGAACTGGGCGGTGCTGGTGGGAGCTGTGGTGCTCAACTGGGCGGTGCTGGTGAGAGCTCTGGAGCTGAACTGGGCGGTGCTGGTGGGAGCTGTGGAGCTTAACTGGGCGGTGCTGGTGGGAGCTGTGGAGATCCACTGGGCGGTGCTGGTGAGAGCTCTGGAGCTGAACTGGGCGGTGCTGGTGGGAGCTGTGGAGCTGAACTGGGCGGTGCTGCTGGGAGATGCGGTGCTCAACTGGGCGGTGCTGGTGGGAGCTGTGGAGCTCAACTGGGTGGTGCTGGTGAGAGCTCTGGAGCTGAACTGGGCGGTGCTGGTGGGAGCTGTGGAGCTGAACTGGGCCGTGCTGGTGGGAGCTGTGGAGGTGAACTGGGCGGTGCTGGTGGGAGCTGTGGAGCTGAACTGGGCAGTGCTGCTGGGAGATGCGGTTCTCAACTGGGCGGTGCTGGTGGGCGCTGTGGAGCTCAAGTTGGCGGTGGTGGTGGGCATTGTGGAGCTGAACTGGGTGGTGCTGGTCGGAGCTGTGGAGCTCAACTGGGCGTTGCTGGTGGGAGCTGTGGTGCTCAACTGGGCGTTGCTGGTGAGAGCTGTGGAGCTGAACTGGGCGGTGCTGGTGGGAGCTGTGGAGCTGAACTGTGCGGTGCTGGTGGGAGCTGTGGAGCTGAACTGGGCGGTGCTGGTGGGAGCTGTGGAGCTGAACTGGGCGTTGCTGGTTGGAGCTGTGGAGCTGAACTGGGCGGTGCTGGTTGGAGCTGTGGTTTTGAAGTCGGTGTTGCTGTTGGGATCTGGTTCGTTGAACTGGGTCGTTGTGGTGGGAGCTGTTTCGTTGAACTGGGTTGTTCTGCTGGGATCTGGTGTTTTGAACTGGGTCGTTCTGGTGGTGGTGGTGTCGTTCCTCACGGCCGCCGCGCTCGTCGCTGTCCTCTCCTTTTCTCCAGGTCCTCTCCCACCGGGGGTCTTCTCCGTCGCGGTGTCTCCGACGTCGGCCGTCGGGGCCGTGGTCTTTGGGGTTGGGATCACCCGGGAGCCGTTGGGACTCTGCAGGGTCCCCTCTGTCTTCTGCTCAGCGACGGTGGCTGCGTCGGAATTGAGGCGTGAGGAGACCCCTTCTTCGGACCTTCTCCCCCCTTCCTGATCTTCTCCAGCCTCTTCCCACCTTCCCTTTTTCATGGTGGGCTTCCAAAATCACCTTCCACCGTCGCTCTCTCTGTGTGGACCTTCTCCAACCTTTACCCTTCTTCTCCACCCTTCCCCATCTTCTTCTTCTTCCCCGTTCCTGGTTGGTCTCCAAACTCACCTTCCACCACCCATTCTGGTGCAGATGGACCTTCACCCTTTCCCTTCCTTCTCCACCCTCTCCCATCTTCTCAACCTTCCCCTTTCCTGGTCCCCAAACTCACCTCTTGTCATCCAGGCTCGTTTGTGGATCTTCTCTGCCCTTTCCCCTTCTTCTCCACCCTTTCCCCACCTTCTCTTTTCCTGGTGGGTCCCCAACCTCACCTCCCACTCCCCAGGATCATCCATAGATCCTCTCCCACCTTCTCCACCTTCTCTTTTCCTGGTGGGTCCCCAACCTCACCTCCCACCACCCAGGCCCATCCATAGACCCTCTCCCACCCTCTCCACCTTCTCTTTTCCTGGTGGGTCCCCAACCTCACCTCCCACTCCCCAGGATCATCCATAGATCCTCTCCACCCTCTCCCAACTTCTCCACCTTCTCTTTTCCTGGTGGGCTTCCAAACCCACCTCCCACTCCCCAGGCCCATCCATAGACCCTCTCCCACTCTCTCCCACCTTCTCCACCCTCTCCCAACTTCCCCCCCCTCCCTTTTCTCCTGGTGGGCTTCCAACCTCACCTCCCACTCCCCAGGCCCATCCATAGACCCTCTCCCCCCTCTCCCACCCTCTCCCACCCTCTCCCACCTTCTCCACCTTCTCTTTTCCTGGTGGGTCCCCAACCACACCTCCCACTCCCCAGGCCCATCCATAGACCCTCTCCACCCTCTCCACCCTCTCCACCCTCTCCCACCCTCTCCCACCCTCTCCCACCCTCTCCCACCTTCTCCACCTTCTCTTTTCCTGGTGGGCTTCCAAACCCACCTCCCACTCCCCAGTCCCATCCATAGACCCTCTCCACCCTCTCCCACCTTCTCCACCCTCTCCCAACTTCCCCCCCCTCCCTTTTCTCCTGGTGGGCTTCCAACCTCACCTCCCACTCCCCAGGCCCATCCACAGACCCTCTCCACCCTCTCCCACCCTCTCCCACCCTCTCCCACCTTCTCCACCTTCTCTTTTCCTGGTGAGTTCCCAAACCCACCTCCCACTCCCCAGGCCCATCCATAGACCCTCTCCACCCTCTCCACCCTCTCCCACCCTCTCCCACCCTCTCCCACCTTCTCCACCTTCTCTTTTCCTGGTGGGTCCCCAACCACACCTCCCACTCCCCAGGACCATCCATAGATCCTCTCCACCCTCTCCCACCTTCTCCAACCCCTCCCACCTTCTCCACCCTCTCCCAACTTCCCCCCCTCCCTTTTCTCCTGGTGGGCTTCCAACCTCACCTCCCACTCCCCAGGATCATCCATAGACCCTCTCCACCCTCTCCCGCCTTCTCCACCTTCCCTTTTCTCCTGGTGGGCTTCCAATCTCACCTCCCACCACCATCCACAGTCCCTCCCCACCCTCTCCCGTCTTCTCCCCCACCTTGCCCCCCTCCCCTTTCCCCTGGTGGGTCCCCAACCTCACCTGCCATCGCCCAGCCGAGGAGGACGACCACCCAGCCCCGTGTCCTCCCCGCCATGGCCGTGGCCTTGGCCGTGTCCTTCCTCCCTGGTTGCTGGAGGCCGATTGAACCCTCGTGCCCCGGGGAGAGGAGGAGGAGGAGGAGGTGGTGGCAGGAGAAAGATGATGGTAGAGGAGTGGCTTGGACCTTTGTCCCCACTGTCTGGGTTGTGGTGATGGGGAGGGGAAGGGTGAGACATCATCACCTCGCCCTGGTGGAGGTGGAGATGGAGGTGGAGGAGGTGTTGGAGGCGGAGATGGAGGTGGTGGAGATGCAGGTGGAGGTGGAGGAAGTGTTGGAGGAGGTGGAGATGGAGGTGGAGGTGGTTGAGATGGAGGTGATGGAGGAGGTGTTAGAGGAGGTGGAGATGGAGGTGGAGATGGAGGTGGTGATGGAGGTGGTGGAGATGAAGGTGGTGGAGATGGAGGTGGAGGAGGTGTTGGAGGAGGTGGAGGAGGTGGAGGTGGAGGTGGTGGAGAGGGAGATGGAGGTGGTGGAGGTGTTGGAGAAGGTGGAGATGGAGGTGGAGGAGGTGTTGGAGGAGATGGAGGTGGTGGTGGAGATGGAGGTGGTGGTGGAGATGGAGGTGGTGGTGGTGGAGGTGGTGGTGGTGGAGATGGAGGTGGTGGAGGTGGAGGTGGTGGAGATGGAGGTGGTGGAGATGGAGGAGGTGGAGGTGGAGGAGGTGGAGATGGAGGTGGAGGAGGTGGAGATGGAGGTGGAGGAGGTGGAGATGGAGGTGTTGGAGGAGGTGTTAGAGGTGGAGGTGGAGGTGGTTGAGATGGAGGTGGAGGAGGTGTTGGAGGAGGTGGAGGTGGAGGAGGTGTTGGAGGAGGTGGAGGTGTTGGAGGAGGTGGTGGAGGTGATGGAGGTGGAGATGGAGGAGGTGGAGGTGGTGGAGATGGAGGTGGAGATGGAGGAGGTGGAGGTGGTGGAGATGGAGGAGGTGGAGGTGGTGGAGATGGAGGTGGAGATGGAGGAGGTGGAGGTGGTGGAGATGGAGGTGGAGGAGGTGTTGGAGAAGGTGGAGATGGAGGTGGAGGAGGTGTTGGTGGAGATGGAGGAGGTGGAGATGGAGGTGGAGATGGAGGTGTTGGAGGAGGTGGAGATGGAGGTGTTGGAGGAGGTGGAGATGGAGGTGTTGGAGGAGTTGGAGGAGGTGGAGATGGAGGTGTTGGAGGAGGTGGAGATGGAGGAGGTGTTGGAGGAGGTGGAGGAGCTCTCGAGGTGCTCTTGAGGCGCTCGCTGGGGACGTGGGACTGGGGGAGGTCCTTGTGCCCCAGTGCCCCCCCAGTGTCCCACAGGTTCTCCCGGTGCCCTCTCAGTGTCTCCCAGTGCCCTTCCAGTGTTCCAAAGGTTCTCCCGTTGCCCTTCCAGTGTCTCCCAGTGCCCTCCCAGTGTGCCACAAGGTTCTTCCAGTGTCTCCCAGTGCCCCCCTCCGTCGGTTCCCACCCCAGGGCGGGGCCACCCAAAGGTCCCGTGGGGTGGGGACGCCCTTTGCCCGGTGACGTCACCACGGGTGGCGACCACACCTGGGCCCATCGCGTGCCCGGGGCACCGGTGGGTGCGGCTACACGAACCTGTACGGACACACCCCAAATCTGGGACTTTCACCCCAAAACCCCGCACAGCCCTCCCCTAACACCCCCAAAATCGAGGGGTTTCACCCCAATATCCTCACAAATGCCCCAAACCCATGATTTTTCACCCCAAAACCCCTAAATGTCCCCAAATTGTGCCTTTTCACCTCAAATCCCTCCACAAATCCCCCCAAAATGAGATTTTTCACCACAAATCTCCTCAGAAAAACCCCCCAAAACATCATTTTTCACCCCAAAACCCCCACAAATGCCCCAAAATTGTGATTTTTTTCACCCAAACCCCCTCACAGTCCCCCCAAATGCCCCCAAACCACCACTTTCACCTCAAATTTCCCCTCAAATGCCCCCAAAACATGATTTTTCACCCCAAATCTCCTCACAAATGCCCCCAAAATGAGCTTTTTCACCCCAAATCCCCTCAGAACCCCCCCCTAAAACATGAGTTTCACCACAAATGTCCTGAGAAACACCCCAAACCCACAGTTTTTCACCTCAAAACCCCTCACAAATGCCCCCAAATTGTGGTTTTTCACACCAATACCCTCACAAATGTCCTCCAGTATCCCCCCAGTATCACCCAGTGTCCCCCCCCCCCCAGTCTCTCCCAGTGCCATCCCAGTGTCCCACCAGGTTCACCCACTATCTCCCAGTGTCCCCCAAACATATCCCAGTGCCTCCCAGTGCCTCCCAGTGTCTCCCAGTACCCTTCAACTGTCTCCCAGTGCCTCCCAGTCTCTCCACCCCATCCCCCCCCCCACCCCCCCGATCTCGGGTGGGGGAGGGGCGGCTCCGGCTCGGGTTCTCCCGTTTCTATTTATAGAACGGGAGGGGGGGGGAACCGGATCTGGGGACCCCGGGGGGGGGGGGGGGGACGACCGGGGGGAGGGTACCCTCTCCCTGTCTATGGGGCAGCCATGGAGATCAATGGGGGTCAGTGGGGCTCAATGGGGCTCAATGGGGGTCAATGGGGTTCAATGGGGGTCAATGGGGGTCAATGGGGTTCAATGGGGGTCAAAGGGGCAGCAGTGGGGGTCAATGGGGTTCAATGGGGCTCAATGGAGCTGCAGTGGGGCAGAACTGGGGCTCAATGGGGCAGCAATGGGGCTCAAAGGGCTCAATGGGGCTGCAGTGGGGCAGAACTGGGGCTTAATGGGGCAGCAATGGGGGTCAATGGGGTTCAATGGGGGTCAAAGGGGCAGCAGTGGGGGTCAATGGGGTTCAGTGGGGCTCAATGGGGGCTCAGTGGTGGTTCAATGGGGTCAATGGGGTTCAATGGGGCAGCACTGGGGCTCAGTGGGGCAGCAATGGGGCTCAATGGGGTTCAATGGGGCTCAATGGGGTTCAATGGGGACGCAATGGGGGTTCAATGGGGCTCGAAGGGGTCAATGGGGCTCAGTGGGGCTCCACGGGTCCCCCTACGGTGGGGGAGGGGCGGTGCCGCAGCGGGGGGGGCGGGGTCTCTCCCTGAAGCCCCTCCCCGATCCCCCCCCCCCATTTAACCCTTCCCCCCCCCGGTGTTTTTGCAGCCGCCGCCAGCGCAGCCGGAGCGGGTGAAGAAGGCGAGAGCGGGGGCCCTGCCCCTCCCCCCCCAACCCCACCCCCATCCCACCCCATAGCGCCCCACATCCCCTCCCCCACCCCCGGCGGGGCTCCCTCCCCCCCCAGCGCCCCTCCCCCACCCCGGCCCTCCAGCCCCTTCTGTCCTTTCGTCCTCCAGCTCCAGCCTCGCCCCTCCCCCCCACCTCTCCAACCCTCCCAACCCCCCCATCGCCCCCTCCCCAACCCCATCACCCCTCCCCCACCCCTCCATCCCCATTGACCCCCCCCATTGCCCCCCCTTCCCCATCTTCCTCCATCCCTGCCCCTCCCCCACCCCCCCATCCCCCCCTCCTGACCCCCCCCATCGCCCCCAAATCCCCTCCTCCATCTCCCCCCACCCCCCGTTATCCCCCACCCCCAATCCCTCTCCCCACCCCCGCATCGACCCCCCAACCCCATCCCCCTTCCCCCACGTCCCCAGCACCCCCCGGACCCCCCCGTTACCCCCCATTCCCACCCCCCACTGCCCCCCCCGTCCCCACCCCCATCACCCCTCCTCCATCACCCCCCCCGTTGCCCCAGCCCCGCCCCCATCCCCTCCATTTGCCCCCCATCCCTCCCATCGCCCCATCCCCCCAGTGCCCCCCATTATCCCCATCCCCCCCATTTGCCCCCCTCCATCCCCCCACCCCTCCCACCCTCCAATTGCCCCCCCTTCCTCCCCATCCCCCCTTTGCCCCCCCCCCCATCACCTCCCCCTCTTCCCCACCCCTCCCCCCCCCGGGCCCCACCCTTGGGTACCACTTGCAATGCGGGGGGGGGGGAGGGGCTATAGGGTGGGGCTGGGCATCTCCCTATGGATGACGCGGGGGGGGGGGTCTCCCTATGGGGCTGGGGGGGGGGACATGGGGGGGGGGTCTCTTCTATGGATCTATAGGGGGATCCCTATGGGGCAGGGATCTATGGGGCAGGGATCAGACCCACAGTGCCCCCCGGCCCCACAGCTGCCCCCCCAGCCCCACAAATACACCCCCCTCCCGCCCCACAGATGCCCCCCAGCCCCATAGACCCCCCCCCAACCCCATGAGTCCCATTGAATCCAGGCCCCCCCCCAGCCCCATAGATTCCCCCCCCCAGCCCCACAAATGCCCCCCCAGCCCCATGATTCCCATTGCATCCAGCCCCCCGCAGCCCCACAGATGCCCCCTCAGCCCCATAGATGCCCCCCCAGCCCCACACACGCCTGTGCCCCCCATTGTGTCCCCCATTGTGCCCCCCCCCCCTTCACCTGTCTCCCCCTCCCCCCTATTTCCGCTGGGATTTGGGGCTATTTTGGGATTCGCCACCTGCTGCCCCATGGCGGGGGGGGAGAGGGGGGGGGAGCCCAGCACCCACCCCAGGGGGCCCCATAGCTCTGCCCAACCCCACAGATGCCCCCCCAGCCCCATAGATCCCCCCCCAACCCCATGGATTCCCCCCCAGCCCCATAGATCCCCCCCAACCCCATGGATTCCCCCCCAACCCATGGATTCCCCCCAGCCCCATAGATCCCCCCCAGCCCCATGATTCCCATTGAATCCAGGCACCCCCAGACCCACAGGTGCCCCCCAGCCCCATAGATCCCCCCCAGCCCCATAAATGCCCCCCAGCCCCATGATTCCCATTGCATCCAGGCCCCCCCAGCCCCATAAATGCCCCCCCAGCCCCATAGATCCCACCCAGCCCCATGATTCCCATTGAATCCAGGCCCCCCCAGACCCACAGATTCCCCCCCAGCCCCATAGATGCCCCCCAGCCCCATAAATGCCCCCCAGCCCCACGATTCCCATTGCATCCAGGCCCCCCCCAGCCCCATAAATGCCCCCCAGCCCCATAGATCCCCCCCAGCCCCATGATTCCCATTGCATCCATCCCCCCCCCAGCCCCACAGATGCTCCCTCAGCCCCACAGATGCCCCCCAGCCCCATAGATCCCCCCCAGCCCCACGATTCCCATTGCATCCAGGCCCCCCCCAGCCCCATAAATGCCCCCCAGCCCCATAGATCCCCCCCAGCCCCATGATTCCCATTGCATCCATCCCCCCCCCAGCCCCACAGATGCTCCCTCAGCCCCACAGATGCCCCCCAGCCCCATAGATCCCCCCCAGCCCCACGATTCCCATTGCATCCAGCCCCCCCCCAGCCCCATAAATGCCCCCCCACCTCCCAGCTGACCCCCAACCTCCCCCCCCCCCTCATTCTCTCCCCCCACAGCCTCCTCCGCCATGGGACCCCGACCCTTCCTGGTGTCCCCACTCTTCTTCCTCCTCCTCCTCCTCGTCCCCCCCTCGTTCCCGGCCGCCTCCGCCGCCGCCGCCGCCGCCGCCGATGACCTGGTGGTCTCCACCACCACGGGCTTGGTGCGAGGAACCCTCCTCCCCGTCGGCCCCGACCGCGTCGCCGCCTTCTTGGGGATCCCTTACGCCGAACCCCCCTTGGGACGCCTCCGTTTCCAACCCCCTCGGCCGGCCGGGCCTTGGCGGGGGGTCCTGGACGCCTTCTCCCACCGCCACGCCTGCTTCCAGGCCGTGGACACCATGTTCCCGGGATTCGGCGGCTCCGAGATGTGGAACCCCAACCGGGAGATGAGCGAGGATTGCCTCTACCTCAACGTTTGGGCTCCGTCCCCGCGCCCGACGGCCGCGGTCCCCGTCTTGGTTTGGATCTACGGCGGCGGCTTCTACAGCGGCTCGGCCTCCTTGGACGTCTACGACGGGCGGTACCTGGCGGCCGCCGAGGGGGTGGTCGTGGTCTCCATGAACTACCGGGTGGGAGCCTTGGGTTTCTTGGCCCTCCCGGGTCACCCGGAGGCGCCGGGGAACGTGGGGTTGTTGGATCAACGCTTGGCCTTGAGGTGGGTCCAAAGCAACGTCGGGGCCTTCGGCGGAGACGCCGGCGCCGTCACCATCTTCGGGGAGAGCGCCGGCGCCGCCTCCGTTGGGTTGCACTTGTTGTCCGCCGCCAGCCGACCCCTCTTCCGAAGAGCCGTCCTCCAGAGCGGGTCCCCCAACGGGCCTTGGGCCACCGTGGGCGCCGCCGAAGGGCGCCGGCGAGCGGCCACCTTGGGCAAACTGGTGGGATGCGGCGGCGTTGGCGGCGTTGACGGCGGCGGAGCCGCCGCGGTCAACGAGACGGAGCTGTTGAGTTGCCTGCGGGCCAAGACGCCGCCGGAGCTGGTGGAGCAGGAGGCGTCGGTCTTGCCCCAACAAGGGGTCTTCCGCTTCGCCTTCGTCCCCGTGGTGGACGGAGACTTCTTGACGGACACCCCCGAGGCCTTGTTGGCCGCCGGGGGACGCCCCGAGGCCGAGGTCCTCCTGGGGGCCGTCCGAGACGAAGGCACCTACTTCCTGGTCTACGGCGTTCCGGGTTTCGGGAAGGACAACGAGAGCTTGATCAGCCGGGAGGAGTTCCTGGGAGGGGTGAGGTTGGGGGTCCCCCAAGCCAACGAGCTGGCGGCCGAGGCCGTGGTGCTGCAGTACACGGATTGGTTGGACCAGGACAACCCCGTCAAGAACCGGGAGGCGTTGGACGACATCGTGGGCGACCACAACGTGGTTTGTCCCCTGATGCACTTCGCCCAGCGGTGGGCGGAGCGCGGAGGGACCGTCTTCGCGTACCTCTTCGACCACCGCGCGTCCAACCTGCTGTGGCCGCCATGGATGGGGGTCCCGCACGGCTACGAGATCGAGTTCGTCTTCGGGTTGCCCCTCAACCCGAGCCTCAACTACACGGCCGAGGAGGAGCAGCTGAGCCGCAGGATGATGCGATACTGGGGCAACTTCGCCCGCACCGGGTACGGGGAACGGGGACGGGGAACGGGGAACGGGAATGGGAATGGGAATGGGAATGGGGACGGGGACGGGGAACGGGAATGGGAACGGGAATGGGAATGGGGAATGGGGAACGGGAATGGGAATGGGAAGGGGAATGGGAATGGGAAGGGGAATGGGAATGGGAATGGGAAGGGGAATGGGAATGGGGACGGGAATGGGGAATGGGAATGGGAACGGGAATGGGAATGGGGAATGGGGAACGGGAATGGGAATGGGAATGGGGACGGGAACGGGGACGGGGACGGGGAATGGGAATGGGGAATGGGAATGGGGATGGGGAATGGGAATGGGAATGGGAACGGGGACGGGGAACGGGGACGGGAATGGGGAATGGGAATGGGAACGGGGACGGGGAACGGGGAACGGGAATGGGGAACGGGGAACGGGAATGGGAATGGGAACGGGGACGGGGAACGGGGACGGGAATGGGAATGGGGAATGGGGAATGGGGAACGGGAATGGGAATGGGAATGGGAATGGGAATGGGGAACGGGAATGGGGAATGGGAATGGGAACGGGAATGGGGACGGGGACGGGGACGGGAACGGGGAATGGGAATGGGAATGGGAACGGGGACGGGGAACGGGAATGGGGAATGGGAATGGGGACGGGGACAGGGAACGGGAATGGGAACGGGAATGGGAATGGGGAATGGGAACGGGGACGGGGACGGGGAACGGGAATGGGGAATGGGAATGGGAATGGGGATGGGAATGGGAATGGGAATGGGGACGGGAATGGGGAACGGGAATGGGGAATGGGAATGGGGATGGGAATGGGGAACGGGAATGGGGAATGGGAATGGGAACGGGGACGGGGAACGGGAATGGGGAATGGGAACGGGAACGGGGAACGGGGACAGGGAACGGGGAACAGGAATGGGAATGGGAATGGGGAATGGGAACAGGGACGGGGACGGGGAACGGGAATGGGGAATGGGAATGGGAACGGGGACGGGGACGGGGAACGGGAATGGGGAACGGGAATGGGGAATGGGAATGGGGAACGGGAATGGGGAATGGGAACGGGGACGGGAACGGGGACGGGGACGGGGACAGGGATGGGGACGGGAATGGGAATGGGAACGGGGACGGGGAACGGGGACGGGGACGGGGACGGGAACGGGGAATGGGAACGGGAACGGGGAACGGGGACGGGGACGGGAATGGGGACGGGGACGGGGACGGGAACGGGGAATGGGAACGGGGACGGGGGACGGGAACGGGATGGGGATCGACCCTGGGGGGAGGCAAGGAGGGAGGGAGGGGAAGAAGGTGGGCGGTGGAGGGATGGAGGGAGGGATGGAGGATGGATTGAGGGATGGAGGGATGGAGGATTGAGGATGGAGGATGGATGGAGGGATGGATGGAGGGAGGATGGAGAAGGATGGATGGATGGAGGGATGGATGGATTGAGGGATGGAGGGATGGAGAAGGATGGATGGATGGAGGGATGGATGGATTGAGGGATGGAGGGATGGAGGGATGGAAAGATTGAGGGATGGATGGATTGAGGGATGGATGGATTGAGGATGGAGGATGGATGGATGGAGGATGGATGGATGGAGGGATGGATTGAGGATGGATGGATTGAGGGATGGAGGATGGATGGACGGACCTACTGGTTGAAGGGTTGGGTTGATGGGAAGATGCCTGGAGGACGGAGGATGGATGGATGGAAGGATGGAAGGATGGATGGAAAGATTGAGGGATAGATGGATGTAGGATGGAGGGATTGGATGGATGGATGGAGGGATGGATTGAGGAATGGAGATTGAAGGATTGAGGGATGGAGGATGGAGGATGGGTGGAGGGAGGATGGGTGGATGAAACCTTCGTAGAGGGTCGAAGCGTTGGGTTGGTGGAGAATGGATGGAGAGATGAAGGGTTGGATGGAGGTGGATGAGTGTACGGAGATGGTGGAAGGGTTGGGTTGGTTGGAAGATGAAGGGATGAAGGGATGGAGGATGGAAAGAGGGATGGAGGTGGATGGAGGGATGGAGGTGGATGGAGGGATGGAGGTGGATGGAGGTGGATGGAGGGATGGAGGTGGATGGAGGGATGGAGGTGGATGGAGGTGGATGGAGGTGGATGGAGGGATGGAGGGATGGAGGTGGATGGAGGTGGACGGAGGGATGGAGGTGGACGGAGGGATGGAGGTGGACGGAGGGATGGAGGTGGATGGAGGGATGGGTGGAGGGATGGAGGGAGGGATGGGTGGAGGAACCGATGGGTGCAAAGGCGAAGACCCTCAGGGGCAGCTCCAGGGGGGCACGGGGGGGGGGGGGGGGGGCACGGAGGGGTACGGGGGGGCCATGGGAGGGTACGGGGGGGGCACGGGGGGGGCCATGGGGGGTACGGGGGGCACAGAGGAGGCACGGGGGGGCCATGGGGGGGCATGGGACGGGTGGAGGGGGGTGGGCACGGAGCCGTCGGTCGGTGCCGCAGGGACCCCAACGAGCGGGGGCAGCGGGAGCGGCCGTGGCCGCCCTACACGGCCGGGGGGCAACGCTTCGCCCGCCTCAACGCCCACCCCCTGGCCGTGGGCCAAGGGCTCCGCGCCCAGCCCTGCGCCTTCTGGACCCGGTTCCTGCCCAAACTGCTGAGCGCCACCGGTGAGAGCAGGGGGGGGGGGGCACCCGGGGGGGGGGGGCACGGGACACGGGGGGGCACTGGGAACCGGGGGGGGCACCGGGGGGGGGCACCGGGAACCGGGGGGGGGGGGGCACCGGTGAGAGCAGGGGGGGAACCGAGGGGGGCACGGGACACGGGGGGGACACCGGGGGGAGGCACTGGACACGGGGAAGGGGCACCGGGCACTGGGGGGGCCACCGGTGAGAGCTGGGGGGAGCACTGGGGGGGGGACCAGGCACCGGGGGGGGCACCGGGCATGGGGGGGGGCACCGGACACAGGGAAGGGGCACCGGGTGGGCACCGGGAGGGGCACCGGTAAAGGTGGGGGGGGGCACGGGGGAGGCACCGGGCACTGGGAGGGGCACCGGGGGGGCCACCGGTGAGAGTGGGGGGAGCCACTGGGGGGTGCACTATGGGGGGGGGCACCAGACACTGGGAAGGGGCACTGGGGGGGGCAGAGGGGGGGAGTACCGGGGGAGGGGGGCACTGGGGGGGGGGCACCGGGGGGGGCCACCGGTGAGAGCAGGGGGGCTACTTGGGGGGCACCAGGGGGGGAGCACTAGGGGAGGGGGGCACTGGCAGCAGGGGGGCCACCGGTGAGAGTAGGGGAGGGCACGGGGGGCACCAGGGGGGGCAGCGTACACGGGGGGGGGGCACCGGGGGGGGGGGGGGGGGCACCAGACACGGGGAAGGGGGCACTGGGGGGGGCACATGGGGGAGCACCGGGGGGGCACCGGACACGGGGGGAGGCATTGGGGGAGGGGGGGGGGGGAACAGGGTGGGCACCAAGGGGACAACCGGGCATGGGGGGGGGTCACGGGGGGGGGGCACCGGGGGAGGGGGCACCGGGGGGGACACGAGGGGGGGGGTGTGAACACGGTGGGCACTGGGGGGACACTGGGCACAGGGAGGGGCACAGAGGGGTCACTGGGGAGGGCGGGGGGGGGGGACACACACGACATCACC